>WSYH01004047.1:0-58032 GCA_036426205.1 Ascaphus truei
ACCCAGGAAAATGTAGTTTTTTTTACACAGACAATCCCAATTGCTGCTTGGAGGGGAAATAAACCCTCAGTCCTAACTGCTTGAAAATGCTATTCCAGTGCAAAAATAAGTTACTGAAAGTCTATGCACTATAAACACCTTTCAAATGTACCTTTACAGCTAAGTTAGCCATGTGCATTAGTGTGGGAGGGAGAGTTGTCCTCATATAAAGCTATTTTACTATGGACAGGTCTAGTGCAACACAATATAGATGTTATCAGAGAAAGCTTCTTTATACAATAAATATGCATGGTAACACCCATTTGACAATTTAAAAAAAAAATGAAAAATAAGTGTATTCATTTAATTCAGCAGAATGTCCCTAATAATATTTCGAGGTGGGGTTTTGCAGAAGGTGTAATTCCGAGTGGTGGCCAGAGGGGTCGCCAAATGCTCAGAAACCCAGTCCCAGATTCACTCCGAGGATTCAGCAGTCAGAGTTATTGGGGGAGGGGGAGGAGGAGGGAGGGAGAAAAGGCTATTTATCACTTTATTTCCAGAGATCCAGCGTTAATAAACGTTGCTCAGCAACCTCACAGAGAATCGGTAGCAATGTTTGACCACTGATTGCTTTTAATTACAACCTATCTTCAATAAATAATAAGCCCACCTCTACTTTTAATTGAGCTCCCCTTTAAATACAGCAATTACTTATCAGAAAGCAACATGTCAGTTGATTTTATTGATGTCATGTTCTATATAACGCTGGCATTGCATTGCTCAGGGTCACAGGAGTTAATTGCAGAATATTATGGATTACTTTAAAAGGAGGCATGGACTTTGTTCCAATTCTTAATCCCCATTTGCCATTAATCTGAAGACATTTGCCTTTTTGTTGTTGTTTAGTATCCAAATTCTCAAATGAAACAGCCTTTGGTTACGTTTCACAACAGTGCCCCATATAATATAAATAGTATTATTATTAATAATAACTAATACAGTGTATGATGGACCTGCCCATCTGGAAGGATATTATTTTATACAAATGTTCAACATCAGATACTTGTATCTTAAATTATCCTGAAACACGAAACTAAAATAGACTAAAAAAAAAAATAATAATCAAACGAAATTCCGATTTACTTAAGAAAACAAAAACCCTCACTGTTATTTTAAATACTGCATGTAATTTATATCGCTGTCAAATATTAAAATCAAATAAATTGACTTTCTATTTCATATAGTAATTTGTTGGAGCAGCCGACACAAAGGTGCAAAGTGCTGTCACTTAGATCCATTCAACTTGCTGCAGTTTTACGAAAGTTGGGTCACAGAGAAAATGTTCACAGAATCAGAAGTCAATATTGTCTCCTTGGAAAATTCTGCTCATCAAAGAATGTACAGTCAAGAAAACAAAGGATACATTTTGATTGTTCTATTCAGCAAACATAATTGTAATTGTTTGATGTAATCCCTAAATGCTAAATGAGTTATAAACTATTTTTTTCCCCCTGAAGTTTATGGAGTTATTGCACTGTAATTGTCAATTTACAGGGGTTTTTTTTAACTGTATTTAACGATCTGCTCGCACTGGGAACCTTCTTCTTTATTAATTTACAACAAAATGATAGCAAAAAAATCATAACATTTAATTTCCAAACATTCTAAGAAAATGTATTAATAATAGCTGTTTTACTATTGAAAATATTTTAAAGCACTGCAAAAAAATGTCAAAAAACAGTACATATAAATTGAAATGGTAGAAACACAGATATATAAATATCTTTAGCTACAGTAAATCAAATGGATTTTTTAATCGCAAAACGTGAATACAGCAATTAAATCTTTACAAGGTAAAGCTTAAAAACAGATTTGGTTAAAAAATAAAGATGAAAAAGATATTTTCTAAACATCATTGATTTAATAATTAAATGTATTGTTTAGCAAGGGAAGAAAATGTACAAAAAAATAATAAAAAAAGCCCAGTGGGAAATAAATGTTTGGAATAATATAGCGTTTTCCAAATTAGTCTTTGAGATCAAACTTACAAACTTATGCATGTGTTGCATTGAGATGTAACAGGCTGGGGATTAGTTCCAGAAGTAACGAGGCTGTTACAATGTCTCCACTGCTCCTTAACTTTTACATATTGATACAATAATATTGACATAATAATTATTAATTTAATAATTAACAAAAAGGCACCCTAGCTGAATTGCCAAACTCCCAGAGTAACACTGTTTGCTGAGCTGTGCTTGTGACAAGCTTGCAAACTTTTCAACATTTTATTCCTCTGAGAAAAAAAACCCACTGAGGGCAGAGCACAGTGCTCAATAAATCCTGGATAAATGATCCCAAACTACATCCCATCACAAATAAACACACCATGAAAATGTCACATAAAAAGACACATGCAACGTTAATTTATATAACTCTGCCCTCATACAAAATGTAGCAGCACAGAGAACATCTTGCAGACAAAATCCTATTTTCCTCTATTATTGAGGAATCTTAAAGGTTAAATAAAAATGTCAAATATATATGTCTGTCTTTTTGTTTTATTATCTCTTACCATCCTGCTGTTTCTCTTGCCGACCTTTCTAGTTGGTGATTCATTGATATTGTGGTGTTTTCAAAATAATATCTGCAAATGTTACCTTTATTTCTTGTTTTACCTCCAAATATTTATCTGTATTTTACACACGTTGTTTTGTGTGTGTGGGTGTGTGTGATAAACAATTTTTAAATAACACAAAAGGCATAGCCACTTACCCCAGGTGAGTAGAGAGGACATTTGAAGAGGAAGGAAAACAACACAATAGAAAGATCTCTCTCATAAGCCTGGCAAATATTTATTGTAGATGCAGTGATATAAATCAGGCCTGTTTGTAGAGTATTTGTGCTGATGAGATGTCAGCTACTCAGCAAATATGGAACATTTACTAACATAGGGATATTGCTTATATTAATATTTCTAGGTAATATATAGAAACAAGTAAAATAAATTATTTCAATTGATCAGCCTGCCTCCACAGACTTCATAAATTAATATTATTCATAATTAACACATATAATTACATATTTAGTTTCTTGAAACACATTTTTGGGTGTAAATTGTGTGTGTATATATATATATATATATATATATATATATATATATATACAGAAGAAAATAACAATACATGGATATACAGTATACAATAATAATATTTATGTTATGTTATATTACAGTTCATACTGTAACTATATATTTTATATATTCGAATTATTTATTCGTTTAATGTCTTCTTTTTTTAATGTTTAATAGTGAATCCTTTTGGAGTGAAGAAAGAAAAAAAGAATAATCTTACCATGTCAAATATTTCACTAGTTCTCACCACGTTGCTGCCAATCATGGCAGGGTCAGTGTTTGGGTACATGTTCTGTAATAGGTGTGGGGACAGAAGTAGTTTATGACTGAACCTGCTTCCATAACACAGAGGACAATAAACCCAGGTCTGGAAACTACATCCTACAAGAGGAGTTTGGAAGACAGTGACATTTACCTACAGTATGCTCCAGGCTTATTTATTTTAGTGTTTACACTGAAAACACAAGAGTTTCTAGGGCAGTACGAGTTATTTCAGTGCACAGGGCACTGTGCAAACACTGTCCCCTCTAGTGACAGTCAAGTGTGTGTGTGTGTGTGAAAGGAGAGATTAATAGGGCTTCTCAATGGGCTTTACCCTGCCTAGAGGATCAAGGATGCAGGAGAAAGAGTAGCAGGTTTCTCTGTCTGTGTGACCCCTCTCTGTTACATGCCTCTTCACTTTCTTTGCTTAGGACTGCGCTTTGCTTGGTGACACCGCTATTTTCGGTGTGTTTTGTAAATATCAGCCTGTGTTCTTGTCTTATTGTGACTTTTGCCCAGCCACCAAGGTACATCAGCCATGCACCATCTCTCTGCCACGCACCGGCTGCCCACCTCCTGTAGCTGGTTAGTTGGTTAGGATGACCTGCTGGTCTCTATTGCAATGTTGTGGGTTAATGGGAAAATACCCTGGTATCCTAAAGCTGGGGGGCTCAACTCCAGTCATCAACCCCTCCTCCCCTCCAAGAGGTCAGGTTTTGAGGATATCCCAGCTTCAGCACAGGTGGCTCAATCAGAGTCTCTGATTGAGCCACCTGTGCTGATGCAGTGACTGTACCAGTGTGCTGAAGCAGGGTTGTCCTGAAAACCTGACCTGTTGGGGAGGGGGGTCTCCAGGACATGCCTGTCTTAAAGAACTACAATTTTCACAATTCACTTTTACTGTTATCAAACACTCAAGTGTCAGCTGTAAAGTTCAGGTGTGTATTTGAAGATATTTAGGATTGATATATACATGCCTTCATGTCTGCATTATATTCTGCCTTTATACAACTTACACAGCAGAATATAGGATGGATTTAGTAAAGTTTAGTAAAATACATGCATTTTCTGTTTAATACACAGATTTCCGGTTTTGCATTGCTTCTGCAGGACATTACAAAAAATGGAATTCATATATTTTGTATACAAAATATTCACAGCTCCCCCCATTGATCTGCATGTATTTTTTTTTGGGGGGGGGGGGGTTTGCCTCAGTCTCCCCTGTGTATTTCTTCAATGAGTACAAAGCATAATAACTCCACACAATAAATATCTGTTACACTGACCCTGATTCTAACTTCCAATGACTGTGACCATTTCACACTGAATATTATGCTAGGTATATACACTGTTACTAAATCAATAAGCAAGAACCTATACATTGTGTGCAGCAAATGCAGATAAAACCTCCCTGCTTACACACTGGTAATATGAATGTCTGAATTAAATCTGCAAGCTTGTACAGCACAGAATGAGTTACTGTCCATGTGCCCTTGCATAGAAACCATATCTGTATTTTAATAAAGTAACATTTGTATCTTATTTATTAACATATTAACTCCCCTCCCTTGCAACTTATTAAATGCTAAAGGAGGTATTAAAATGGAGATCTGTAAAGTGCTTGTTGTGGTTTACAATATTTTTGTCGTTTTGATTTTTTTAGCAAATCATTGAGATTAATTTTATAAATGTGTTTTTTTTTTTAAACGTCATTCTCTAAAATCAGCTGGAGGGTTGTAATGCTGGGTAATGGTTGCAACGCAAATATTTATGTGGCTTACAAAAATATTATACAAAGGAACCCAAAAAAGAAAGATTGTGCAAAAAAAACAAAAAAAAAAAAAAAACCCCAAAGATTAGAAATATCAGGACAGCGTTTTTAATTCAATTCTTGGTGAAGGCGGAATATGGAAAACTTGTATGTGCTAATCCAAATTTGTTCTGCCAACATTTCTAATTTGTATGGGAAATATGATAAACAAAACGGATACAAAAATAATGTTGTTGGAGAAAAGAATGAAGGGATATGGATTATGTCAATTCGTCGTTAATACAATGCATTGGCCCCTCTGGCGGTGAAAGTGTTAAACTGTTGCCATTACAGCAGGGGCGGCCAGCTCCCGTCCTCAAGGGCCACCAACAGGTCAGGTTTTCAATATACCCCGGCTTCAGCACAGGTATGTATGTATGGCTTTATTTAAATAGCACCATTAATGTACATAGCGCTTCACAGCAGTAACTGGCTCAATCAGTCCCTGCTTCAGCACAGGTGGCTCAATCAGTCCCTGCTTCAGCACAGGTGGCTCAATCAGTCCCTGCTTCAGCACAGGTGGCTCAATCAGTCCCTGCTTCAGCACAGGTGGCTCAATCCGTCTTCGATTGAGCCGCTGAATGAGCCACCTATGCTGAAGCAGGGATATCATGAAACCCTGACCTGTTGGTGGCCTTTGAGGACTGGAGTTGGTCACCCCTGTCTGAGTAATTTTCCTCTTGTAACTGTCAATGTCTCAAGGTACTTTGCATCAACTGTGCCCCGTATGTATCAGTTCTGGAAGGTCTCCAGGAGGAGGTTGAGAAGGGGTTAAGTGACGACCGGAGGATAATGTGATGGATTCAATTCCCCGTGCCGTTTTTTCACACTTTTCATACAACATTTGAACCGATGCGGCCCTTTCAGAATATCTCCCAGTGTTCGCTGCTACATTACAGTATATAGCTACATATATACATCCATCCATGCATACAAACATACATACATACTGTACATATATCCATCCAAGCATACATCCATACAAACATACATGCATACATACTGTACATACATACATACATACTGTACATACATACATGCATACATACTGTACATACATGCCTACAACTGTAACCACTACATACATACATGCATACATACTGTAACATCAGACATAGTACCTTCATTACGCATACATACTGTACATACATACAGGCATTTACTACTGTCAGCATACAGACACATGGCATACCATACTGTACAGACACTACATGCATACATACTGTACATACATACATGCTACATATCGTGTACATACATACATACATACTGTACAACATACGATCATACATGAATACATGCTACATACATACATATATCACTACACAACATACATACAATCAATACTGTACATACATAGACCTCATACATTGAATACATCATACATCGCATAATGATACTACATTACATGCAATACATCTGACATCTCAGTGACCATGCCTTTACATAACCTATCTCAATACCTACGTAGTACCATATCCATACATCGCATACATCATATCAAACCACATGAACATACTGTAACATACATTATCATACATACCTAACATGCCGACAATGTCATACAATATACTTCATACCAACATACATAATGCATGCATACACTACTGTACATAATAAACAGCTAGATACACTGCATAATTACGTTACGTCATACACTAGAGACAGGGACATAATACGGGCTACTAGATACATACATAGTCATACATAATTACATATCATGACATACCTATGTACATCATCACTGCATACAGGTACATAATACTGTACATACATACACATACAATACTTACATACATCTGCATACATACTGTCATAGCATACATACATGCATGCTACATACATAGATACTGCATATCACCTCTCGTACCATAAATAGATACATACATGCATCATACTGTACATGTCATGGCATGGCATACGTGTACAATCACATAGATGACATTGCATACATACTGTACATAAAATGATTACCATGCATACAAACATGCATGGCATACATACTGTACATACCATACATGCATGATAAAACGTGTACATACATAGTATACATGCATCATACATACTGTACCTAATAATACATGCATACATAATGCATCATACATATGTCTACATCATGCATGCATACATACTGTACATAAATAGATACATGCATACATACATGCATGCATACATACTGTACATACATATATCTGCATGCATACATACTGTACAACATAGATACATGCATGCATACATACTGTACATACATAGATACATGCATACATA
This sequence comes from Ascaphus truei, assembly GCA_036426205.1. Lineage (NCBI taxonomy): Eukaryota > Metazoa > Chordata > Amphibia > Anura > Ascaphidae > Ascaphus > Ascaphus truei. Next base: position 7,449 of record WSYH01004047.1, read on the forward strand.
CTGTACATACATATATACATGCATGCATACATACTGTATCATACATATATACATGCATGCATACATACTGTACATACATAGATACATGCATGCATACATACTGTACATACATAGATACATGCATGCATATACATACTGTGCATACATAGATACATGCATGCATACATACTGTACATACATAGATACATGCATGCATACATACTGTACATACATAGATACATGCATACATACATACAGCTATGAGCTCAGTGAGGTAGAAATGTCTCAGGTTTCCATGCAGCTGAAATCCCTCAATGCTTTCAAAGGGGTAAAAAGTGCCAGGTATTTAAATGTAATTTTTCAAATCACATCCCTTACCAATATTGACATTAAAGTCCTTTGCTACCAGATACAAAGAGAGGCATGGATGACTCCCCTGGCACTGAAGGGTTAATGGACTTGAGGTACGATGCCCCTGCTGATCCCATCAGAACATTTACACAAATTGCTTTTTTCTGTCCCCCGATCTCACACTTTTTATCTCTTCTCTGTCTATTCTGAATCACGTGGTCCCCCCCCTAGCCTCCGCGGACCCCCTCCCCTCCCTGCCCCCACCACCCCCCCTCCCGCCCTCCCCCCCCCCCCCTCCTCCTCCCCCCCCCCCCACCCGCCCTCTCTCCCGATCGGATCCCTACCTATATTGACTTCCAGCTGAAGATATTTCAAGCTATTAAACCCATAGCCAGCTGGAAAGCAATTGTGTAACGCGAGAGATACCTCACTATACCACTTAGATTGTAAGCTCTCCGGGGCAGGGATTTCCTTTCTTATTGCCTGATCTTATTTGTTGCACTTATTGTATTAGAATTCCCTGCACTGTGTTGTCTCTCTTGTAAAGCGCTGAGATCACTGTGGGTGTTATATAAATAAAGCTATAAACATGCTGTTGGTTCTGCTGGTGTCGCCGTTCCGTTCCCCAATCTGCGCAACTCCCAATATAGAATTGTACCGTAACCATACCCACAGGTGCTCAACTCCACTCCTCAAGCCTCACCAACGGTCATATTTTCATGACTCCCCTGCTCAGCACAGGTGGCTCAATCGTCCCTCCTGGTTCAGACTCCCCTTCCCTCCCTCTCTCCTAGCCTGCGTGGCTCCACCTGTCAGCTCCGTGCTCAGCACATGTGGCTTACAACAGCCATCCCAGTCGAAGACTGACCTCTGTTGAGCCCCTGTGCTGAACTGCGATATCCTGAAGACCTGACCTGTTGGGGAGCCTTAGACTGGAATTGCCCACCCCTGCGTAAACCCCCCGCAAATTATCTCTAACTCGTAATCAACTTTTTTTTTATTTTTTTTTTTTGGCGGCGCTTTAAAAATAGCTGGAATTATCAAAGCTTGATTTTCAAGACCACGTCACTACCCATCTTCTAACCCCCCCCCCACCCCCACACCCCTCACCCTCCCGGCCTTTCACGACCCTACCCCCCCCTCCCCGCCCTCCCCATTTTCCTTGGTCTCCCCTCCCCCCACGCCCCAGCAATCCCCACCCCACCCGCCCCCCCCCCCCCCCCCCCACCGCCCTTCTCCTTCCTCCATCCCGACCCTCGGCCTCCCCTCCCGTTCTTTGCTTTTCACAATTCGGGTTGCCGGCTGAAAGCTGAAAAGCAAATAAGCGAATGTTTCATATGTCACAGCTATGTTGTTATGTGGGTGAGCGCTTCTGCAATATTGCGCCATGGAATTGAACCCGCCGTGAGTGGGGCAGTTTCGTGGCGCCCTTACACAGGAACACAATTTCATATATCGTGTTGGAGGACGTTACCTGCTGAAAGAACTCTTCCGGGAGGCGAGAGAACACTTGAAAACAAGTTTAATTTGACACAGACATCAACTGATGAAAAAGTGAAATGCTATATATGGAAATATGGTGCGAAGAGCTTGTTAGAAACCCCAGCGCCTCTGCTTGTCTCCAGACACAGACTTTTTATTAGCAGATACAATATAGGGGGGACAAGGACATATAATTCAAGTGGCACTTTAAAAATAAAAATATATATATTTTAATATCCGCAGCCTTTGATTACCTTTATGGAAAAGTAATTACCTAAGCTGCCGATCGATTGCTTCTCCCGTGATCGATCAGCAAACATCCTGCTTCCCCAGGTTTCACTATATTGCTACCTTTTAGGTTCAATCAATCCTTCAGTCAGTGTAACTCAGCAGCTACAATGTATTCTTATATTACTAAGGTAACATTGTCTATTGTTACAGTTTGCAGCTCAAACTGCTGGGAACATTGGCAACAAATGATTACAACCAGGATCTTACACTGCTGGGGAGGTGGGCTAAAACCTGCTATCGAAATCAAAGGATGCTCAGTATATTAAAACTCATTAAAAATGGCATTAAGACTAAAATAAAAATAATGTAGTATCATCTAATACTACAGAACTGATTTATTTAAAAAAAAAAAAACCACACATATAATGGATATTGCTGGGATTGCTCCTTTAAAGTATAAAATAACAAATGAGTCCCTATCTCAAAAAGCTTACACTTGGATATTGAGTCTCAGCACGGGGGCTCAGGAATAGAGTAATTAGAGGAACATGAATCTGCCAGACTGAAATAGTAAATGGCGCTTCCTATCTCTCCGCAGAAAAATAAATGGATGTGTCTGCGTAATCTAAAACTGACCAGCTAGACTTCCCAAAAAAACAGCTCCGATCCCGTCCCGGCACCAGCAGAGGGGCTGAACAGTTTGGGTTTCAAAGAAAACTCACATTCCCTCTACCTGTTTGTGCAAAGCCCCTGCTAATGTACAGGGAACATAATTGTTTATTTGGAGAAGTAAAGTTGTGGAAATGTAGTTGGAGGGTGTAATGTGCTCAGCACGTGAGTGCGTCTCAGCTACCTGTGTTCCCTTAATAGGTTTCAGATGTCTGGAGTACAAAAGAGGCTTATATAAAGATGGCCACAGCAGCACAGCGCAAGGGCTCTCCGGGACGCCCGCTACGGGCTGCGTTTTGCAGACTAGAGATTAGGGGGATCTATGCACTAAGATCAGATGTCCCAGGACATGCTTGAAAACTAGCGGTAACTCTCAATGTATTACTTCCTGGTAACAGATTTTATAAATAAATAAATAAATAAATAAATGATGAGGTTTTTTTTGTGCTAAACAGTGCAGAGCTTCATAAAATGTGCGTTGTGCGTTCGAAGACCTCGCAGATGACACACTGTTTGCAGTTGTGTGGAATACCTGATGAATACAATTTAAATGTGTATTTTTTGTTTATAACCAGTGTTAGTAAATAAGAATGATTAGTGTAATATTATTTATAATAGTCGTAACGGTGAAAAGAATACATTTAGGTGACCTTTCGAACGCAATATCTGTTGATACACAGCCCCTTCATTCTGCGCTGACGCTAATAACACAGGTTTACGCCAAGTTAAATGCGACGGGGGATTTGGACGCATTTTTTGCCGGTTTTTTTTGGAGCACAGTTGTTTTTTTTTAGGCACATTGCCATTGACGTTTGGACGCCCAGGGCAGCCATTTCTGTGGGCCGCCAAACATGGGGAAAAAATGGAGTTTTTCTTGCGTCCAAAAATCCTGGGTTGCAAAGGTTAGTACTTAGGAAAAAAGTATGCAGGAGTGACATTATACACCGCGCTGGACCTCTTACTGGGGGTAACGTATCAGAGCAACAGGGGTGCAGTTCTGGGGCAAAACAAACTTCACCAGACTTAATCAATTTGAAAAAAAAAATAAAATCCTATATTTGATGGGATTCTGTTTTGCACCAGAAAAGCCGGCACTCGAATTATTTGGTAAATCGAATCGCAAGTCCCACTTCAGAGGACAGTACCGAAGTCAGGGGGAAACATTGCTTATTCATCTTTCACCCTTTCGATGCCCGGACAGCTTGTAAATCGATGCCCAGGACACCCTGGGGTTATTTGTGAATATGTAACATCCTTTACTGGCGCTTTTAAGGAACAACCCTTAGCATTTAAATCAAGGGTCTCAAACTCAGTCCTCAAGCCCCCCCCCCCCCAACAGGCCAGGTGGCTCAATCAGTCCCTGCTTCAGCACAGGTAGCTCGATCAGCCCCTGCTTTAGCACAGGTGGCTCAATCAGTCCCTGCTTCAGCACAGGGTGGCTCAATCAGTCCCTACTTCAGCACAGGTGGCTCAATCAGTCCCTGCTTCAGCACAGGTGGCTCAATCAGTCCCTGCTTCAACTGAGCCGCTGATTGAGCCACCCTGTGCTGCAGGAGGGGTATCCATCACACCTGGCCTGTTGGGGTCCTTGAGGACTGAGTTTGAGACCCCTGATCTATACAGTATAAACCGCTAAACCAATGAAAAATAAATACATGTCATTAGCTGACTGAATGACTAAGTGACCCTGTGCTGCTGCTAGCTCACCCAATCTGGAGACATGTGCAATGCTTCATGTAGGTGCTTCTTGTAATAACTTTTACACATGGATCAATAAGTCTTTCATTTTAAGAAACCTGGTGGGGTTTTTTTTTTTTTTTTTTTTTAATGGTTAATTGGGTTGTGATATCTCTGGTGGAGGAAAAAGTAGTGTGTCTGGGTTGCTGACCTTTGTGGTGGGAGGCACTGGTTTACTCGGAGGACCTGACTCTACGCTATCTTGAGCCAGCTAATGGATCAGTTCCAAACTCGTAAGGGCGGGGGGTCGTTGTAGTGTGTACAGTGCTGTGGTGTAATGCTATATAAGGATGGACCATGCCAGAGGCACATTTTGTAGACTTATAGGAGTCTACGGTTTTATTCTAAGAACAGCAATAGTTCCGATCCAGCGCTAATGCACGGAAAACTCTGTTGAAGTCCCTGGGTTTTTTTCGTGCGCTTGCGTCAAATTGGAGCTTTTGAACTTCATAGAAAAAAGCCCCATGTATCAAAATCTCCTGGCGGCAAGACTGGAACAAGAAAAAAGCCTGCAACATATATAACAAGATATGTATATAAAATAAATCAACATATATTTTATATATATGTTGTAGGGTTTTTGTTAGATACAGAGTGTGTATATATATATATACACACACACTCTGTATTTAACAAAAACCCTACAACATATATTAAAAAAAAAACCTGTAATATATATATAACAAAAAACCCTACAACATATACAACAAAACCTCCTGTAATATATATAACAAAACCCTACAACATATAGAACAAAAACTCCTGTATTATACACACAAAAACCCTACAACATATATATGTTGTGGGGTTTTTCATATATATGTTGTAGGGTTTTGTTATATATATTGCAGAGTTTTTTGTTATACAGCAAAAAACCTTTGCAATATCTATAACACAAACCCTACAAAATATATAACAAAAACCCTCCAACATATAATGCATAACAAAAACCTTACAACATATATAGCAAAAAAAAAACGCTGTGTCCTATGGCACTGTATTCTCTGATAAATCTGTTGAAATACTTTTGGCCCAGTTCTGCCAGCCAGAGACCCCATAAGCCCCCCCATTTTTCTGTAAGAATTCTGCATCCTTTTGCTCACATTCTAAACTGGTCAAGTCGTAACCCCTCCCGCCATTCCTGTCCTTCCTTCCACACACAGCCCCTACCCATTCCTGCGCACCACACCCCCCCATCTGCCCCCACTCCCCTGCCCCTCACGACCATACTCCTCATTCCTGCGCACCCACCCCCTCCGCGCATCACACCTCCATTCCGTGCGCACACACCCCCCCCCCCCCCCTCCCCCATTCCTGCGCACGCCCCCCCCCTCCCCCATTCCTGCGCACACACCCCCCCATCCCGCACATTCCTTCGTCACACACCCCCCTCCCCCATTCCTGCTCCACCAACCCCGCCCATTCCTCCGCATGCGAATAACAACCTCCCGCATACCACCCCCTCCCCCACTTCCTCTCCGACACCACCCTCCCCTCCCCCCTTCCTCAAACACGTCCCTCTTCTCCCAGCCCCAAGTTCAGGCGCCCAAGTTCTTGTTTTTCTCTGGCCTCCAGCCCCCGGAGTCAGAGAAATGGGGGACGTGAGGTGGGGATTGTGACTTCTGGAACTTGTAAAAATGTTTGTTTTGGTAATGCTCAGACTCCCTCACTGATCCTGCCCCCCCCCTACCCCCTCCCCCCCCCCCCCCCCCACCCTTTCACTTGGAAATCTTATCTGCCAGGCTCAGGTTAATTTGAAACTATGATTTATTTGAAAATATAGAAACTGCTCCTGGATCACTATGGTTTGCTAAGGGGGGGGGGGGGGGGGGGGGGGGGGGTTTATTTACATAGCCTTTATTTATTTTAAAACTTCACCTTTCTATGCGACTGCATAATAAACACGATTTTCGCTTATTTAACAGACACAGAGCAACCGACCAGAGAAATACCCTGTAGATAAAGCACATCGCTCACACCCTTTCTGTGCAAAGCTGTGCGTACAGTAGCTGGCCCATCTGACACTGAAGTGGGTTAAACCAGGAGTTCTCAACTGCAGTCCTCCAGGGCCACCAACAGGTCAGGTTTTTGGGATATCCCTGCTTCAGCACAGGTGGCTCAATCAGTGGCTCAGTCTGAGCTGCTGATTGAGCCACCTGTGCTGAAGCAGGGACTGATTGAGCCACCTGTGCTGAAGCAGGGACATGCTGAAAACCTGACCTGTTGGGTGGAGGGGTCTGTAGTTGAGAACCCCTGGGTTAAACTGACCCCCCTTTATCATACTTAGTTACACACCGAGTCGTTGCCAGGAAAGGCAACATTGCCGCTTGGAGATCAATGGGCAACGGCAAAAATCCCGCGGATGATTCGCAGAAGCGTAATGTCCTACTCTGCGCTGCGAGGAAACGATGGGAATAGGTTATTTTACAGGAGTAAAAAAAAGCCACATTATCAGTACGTGCTGGAGACAGAGAGGCGCGGGTGGCGCACGCGAGCTGGTGACATCTGCCGCGCGTTCCCCCTGCTGTTATATTGTGAAAATAATTATAATTAGAGGAAAAATAATTCAAAGTAGGCGGGGGATTTAGGCAGTTTTCGATTCTCCCCGAATGCTGGAATTAAGGGGAAGACGGCGGCGCCTGGCAGGAAATGGGGAGAGGTGGCAGCTTTTAGGAGTCTGAACTGTATTGGCAAGCTAAATTAAATGTGGAACAAAGCAGGAGCCAACGTTTCAGCTGGCGGGTGGCCTTCATCAGGCTAAGGAAACAAAGGAAGACAACACCATGAAGAAGGTTACTTAGCCGCTAAAACGTTGGCCATTAATGATGTTTTAATATCATTTCAAGATCATTCCTATAACTGCAGACCCTGGAGAGCCTGTATGGGGTAGATAGGTAACATTGTCTGTCTTTGGTAGCTCCCTGGAAACATTTTTTTGCCGTTTACCCCATTTTTGGGGAGTGCACCCACTATAGCGGGTATACTCATTGGGCTTAAAGAGATCCGTCCCCTTTTGCTTCTCGTTTGCTTTTCTTTATATAAAGATAAATGACCAATTAACAATATCACGATTCAACCCGCCAATCATGACAGGAATGTTCGGGGGTTGGTAATACTACGGCCACCATCTTTTGCGGCACACCGGTCGGCCGCGAACGGTATCACCGATACTGTGCAGGGGACCCTTTCATGGAGTTTATCTGTGTTTGCAACTACCATGGCGATCCCTACATCAATACATATTAAAGGCGGCGGGATTATGGATTATTATAAAGCCGGGATTATACCAAAAATGGCGTGTCGCCTGAAAAATAAAACAGACCAATACGAGTGCACATACCAAGCGCGACGTAAGCAGTAGCGTCACATATCTCTTAGGCATCTTCACATGTAGCGCGGCAACGTCGCTTCGATGACGTCACCGGATCGCTTTGCAGCTCGGCAGTTTTTGGTAGAAATAAGGCCTTGGGCTGCGCTTATAGTGCCGGCGACAGCGACGTCGCGGCAAGACAAATGCATTGCCGCCGTCGCGTACGTTTATAGTGCGCGCGGCGCGACGGAGCGACGGATTGGTCGCGATCGCTGGAAGTCATCTCTGTTTGATTTTCCAGCGTCTGTCGCCTGACCGTCGCGTCGCCGGCACTACAAGCGCGGCGTAAGAGTGCAGGAGTGCCGATGTGGAGGAATAGAAAGAGTTTATTTACGTCTATTTAACAACGCGGCGGACACATTGCGGCATTTGCTGCTGTCATCATTTTGCTGCACAAATAACACTCATGATGAGCGTCCCGTTGGTGGCCAAATGGTTGATGGCGTTGGGTTTTCCTTTGGTAAATCAGGTGCGGGAAGCTCTTCCCTGACCCTATATATTTACCTATACGTAGCCGGCTTTGGTTTCAGGTGGGGATAGATTGGAAACACGCTCTGGCCGGGCTCTGTGGCCGGGTGGGTCAGTTCCTGAGTGGGATTTTGACGTGGGACGTGGGGCTCACAGCTTACAAGCTGACAGCTTTATCACCCTGGAAATGTTTCGGCTTTATCAGCCATATCCTCCCGTGGGCAGAAGAGGGTATGCGTGCGGCTTCCCCCTGGTGGGCTGACAGTCAGGAAGCCCGGGCTGGGGATACGGAAACCGCTGGCTTCCGGGTTTTAAGGTTCTTAATCTCTGGACCCGCTTTAAATAGGTAGGCTCCTGCTTAACCGCTTGGCTGCCAGGGCCCCCCCCCCCCTTCCCCCTCCGGCGACGCACCCGCCGGCACGTTGAGAGCCCCTTAACCGCTTCACTGCCTAAGTGAGCAGATTCACGGTTAGGCAAAAAGTGATACTTCAACAAAAACAGGGTTATTAACCTCTCAAGCCAAACAGCAAAGCTGAGTAGTAGTGAGCGCCTGAAGTGGGCCCTCTGTGTCAATGTCGCTGTCTTTGAGGTGGGTTCCAATTCAGGGGTCAGCTCTCCTTGTGACTCCAACACCCTGTGCTTCAGGCATTAGACAGTAAGCTCTTGAGAAGGGACTCGTGCCTCTCTACAGTGCTGCCTACACTGTCAGCGGCTCGGTGAGTAATAGCGCTGACTCTGAAGCAGGGGAGCCCGATTCAAATCCCAATTTGTGAAATAAAGGCCTTTCTATTTCAAATGAATGCGTGGTAGTGATACTGTGGGTCTGTGAATAAAAACGCTGTGTTACTCTTCCATACCTGTTACTAAAATCATACTCTGACTACTTACCGCATGTAGAATATCTGAAGAAGAGACCTGTGAGGTCTGAAAAACTCATATACAGCAACCCCTATGGAGGACTATAATAATAATAGCATGTTCTTGTATAGCGCTGCTAGTTTTACACAGCGCTTTACAGAGACATTTTGCAGGCACAGTCTCTGTCCCATAGAGCTTACAATCTATATTTTTGGTGCCTGAGGCACAGGGAGATAAAGTGACTTGCCCGAGATCACAAGGAGCCGACACCGGGAATTGAACCAGGTTCCCCTGATGTACACTCAGTGTCACTGTTATCAGAGTCAGCGTCTTTACTCGCTGAGCCGCTCCTTCTTCTTACTAGCAGCTGTCCTTTGGGAATTGTAGTGTTTTTGCAAGTCAGTGAGTGAGTGCGAGTCTGCGTGTATGTCTGTGAGTGTGTCTGTGAGAGAGTGTGTATCGGAGTTTGAGTGTGCACATGTGAGTGAGAGTCTGTGAGTGAGTCTGTGTATCTGAGTGTGATTGACAATCCAGGTGTGTGAGTCTGTGTGTGTGAGTTTGTGAGTGAGTCTGTGAGTACATCTGTGAGTGTAAATATGGGTGTGAGTATGTGTGTCTGTGAGTGTAAATATGCACGTGTGAGTATCTTTGAGTGTGCGAGCGAGTGCTACAGATAACTGCGCTGTTTTCACAGCCGTTACAATAGTACGACGAGCGCCGACTCATAGCACCAACGCCAGGAGAAGATTAAGCGAAACACCGGCAGAGTTACCCGCCCTTTAGAATAAGGCGATGAGCGGCTGAGCGCTTTCACTCTGGAAGGTCACCACATCTGTAATATTAACCCCTCTGATACCAGTAGCGCAGACACTTCACGCAGCATTCCTTGTGCCTTCACTCCCCTCCTTTAGATTGTAAGCCCCGTGGTTGGGGCAGGGATCTCCTTCCCAATGTACTCTTTTGTCACCCAATGTTATTGTCCTCCGTCCCCATTGTACTGCACCACGGAATGTGTTGCCGCCGTACACATAAAAGCGTATAATAGGCAGCAAAGGGGTTAACCCAGAGTTGGGCAACTCCAGTCCACAACGGTCACCAACAGGTCAGGTTTCAAGGATAGCCCTGCTTCAGCCCAGTTGGCTCAGTCTTCGACGGCACCACCTGTGCTGAAGCAGGGATATCCTGAAAAAGCCTGACCTGTTGGCGACCGTTGAGGACAGGAGTTGCCCGCCCCAGGGTTAACCCCAAATAGCAGAGTGGGACTGTGTTAGAGATGTATCGGCAGGTCAGCTAGACAAACACGGCGCTTCAAGAGTTAACCTCACAAAAAGCCACACAATTGCATCACAAAGATATCGCCCAGCAGAGTGCAGAGCGGAGGTCTGGGAGCGCGGCTGCTTTCTCTCACACTTGGGGTGCTGGGGACCGTTGTGCAAAGGTACTGCGCAAAATACGCCTTGGGAACGTTTACCAGATGTAACAAATACACAAGAATATGAAGCTGATCAGACCCGTTGGAACTGCCTTTAAAAAAAGGAACATGCATACGTCCCAGCAAACTGGCTGCACAGGAGAATTCCTACCCGCAGAGTAACCCCAGTCTCATTTAACATGTCTATAGCATCATGTAGGCAGAGAGGCTAAAGAGAAATGACACTGCTTCAGCGCTGACTCAGACCAGAACATTTTAAGCACAATGAATATTCATGTTGTTGTAGCTGAAAACGCAGGATTGCCGAGGCGTGTGTGGGAGAGAACGTGCATTAACCATTTAAATAAGGGGCGTCAAACTCAGTCCTCAAGGGCCACCAACAGGCCAGGTTTTATGGATATCCCTGCTTCAGCACAGGTGGCTCAATCAATGCAACCTTTGACTGCACCTGTGCTGAAGCAGGGATATCCATCAAACCTGGCCTGTTGGTGGCCCTTGAGGGTTTGACACCCCCCGATTTAAAGTCACCCAACAACCAGCAAGCAACAGTTATAAAGAAAAATGGAAGGGTTATGCCACGGACCTATGGCGACCCTATATAAAAACCCGGCAGCAAAGCAGTGAATGGAAACATACCATGTACATTTACAGGTTCCCGGCGGTCCGGCAGAGATGCTCTTTTTGGGAATGTTGTCCTGCCAAGAAGGCCTCCGGATAGGACGTCCCGGGCGAGCGTTCCATGGCGTGGGGATCGCTCTCACACTGGCTGCTTCTGGGCTCCCATTTACTGCACTCTGCTCATATATAGTTAACATGAAGCAAAATATTGTTGAAAGTCATTTTGCCTGCCTACTCTTATCTGCGCTAGCATGGCAAGCGCTTTGTACTGCCTTGGCAAACCCTGAATGCAGGTATTGTTAACCTCCGCTATAGCCCAGCATAGAAACAAAAGCATGGATCTGCCTCGTCTTTGATATCCCAGAGTCGTGTTGGCGTTCCTCGTAAAAGGCTTTATTATTTTAGGCTTTTTTTTTTTTTTTTTAGCTTGGGGGGGAAACGGAGCAACGAGGGTCTTCAGCAGAAAATGCAACCTCTGCCACTAACCCTTCACTGCAGGAGGTCTCTGCCATGCTGTGCTCACGTTTGCAGTGGCCTTTGTTCCATGGGCTTGCGAAGGAGCTTCCCCGCGCTGGAGAAGGTTTTAGCCCCATTCATTGCAGTGGAGCTGAAGTTTTCTCCCAGCAGTTTATTTAACTCCTTTAACCTTTCCATATAACATATTCCATTGGGGCCATTCCCCAAGGATTCACTACGCCACCGACTGCCGCTCACGTGAATTTTAGTTGACGTGGGACCGTCCAAATCGCAGCTTAGTGAATCTCTCCCAATGTGTGGCAGGCCTTTGAAGCAGCAACATTGGGTTACAAAGGAAAAGATGGACACAGGTGACAATGGCATGGTGTCACTGGACTGTTTAATGAGTGGGGAACCCTGGACTTTCTCTGAAATACTAATGGTTTGTTCTCAATTATATATATATATATATACCATCACGTTTTAAGTTATGGTGGGTGAAAAAGGCAACAAGAAACCTCCACCGTATTGCATATAGCAAATAAAAAGATCACTTGTGAGCACATTCACATGTCTTAGGCAGATCTGCAACCCTGCCTTTCACCATAATCCCCAGCATACAGTGCTTCCACTGCAGCAAGGGATTCTGGGAAATGACATGCAAATGAGCACACAATGTGTCACCTTTTGTCTGAAAAACCATTGTTACATGGAGCCCATATAAGCTAATGCTCGCTGTTAACACAGCTTTAAAAGCACAGCATGGGAATCAGATGCAAAGCCAGAGAAACCACTCACAGACATGTTTCTACCTTAATGGGTATCATCAGTGTGAGGTTGGTTGTACTGCAAAGCCAGCCATATTAAAACACAATTGCTCCCCATCAGGTTTTCAACAGTTCCTATAAAATGTATCGGCAACTGAAACAAAATCCCCACTTACAGCTACATTTCACACAATTGTTTTTGCAGCGACGGCGTTCTAATACAAAGAAATACATTGGTGCATGTTAATCTAATTGCTAACGTGCTGCAGTATTTATAATTGCAAGCTGCGACCTCCACGTGATGGTGAGTTTTGCAGGTTGGCACGAGCCATCCTTGGCCGGTACAAATCTCTGGTTAACAAACAGGCTACAGTGGGTGCCACAATGTGCTACTCATCCCCCCGGGCAGCGAAAGGGTTAAGAAATGTAACACAGGTGCTGCAGCTGCCAGCTGGACAAAGTCCTCAGCTTCAGCTTGTTTTGACCACTCTAAATGTATCTTCTTCTTCTGTAATGAAGATGTTCTCCATGCTACAGTAAGTTGGGTCCCTTTCCTTGTTGTATCTCCAGTTGACATCTCTCCTCTGATCTATGACCTTTAACGACCTCTGTCTAATCACCAGTACCTGGCTACCTAGATCAAAGGGGAAACTGACATTATCTGTCACTATGATTCCTCTAATTAACTGTCACTGACTCTGGTTGCCAAAGTCCATCTTCAGCAAAGTCAATCAAATTTCCTGTCTTCACTGCTACTCAATATCTTGTCCTGTCCTCCTCTCCAGTTCTGTGTCCCCCTCTCTCCTGAACGCTCAAATCAAACTCTATAATTGGATGTATCAGTCTCACCCTGAGGGAGGTGACCGTGTCACAACTGTGAGTCAGATGTACTAAGGTTGGTAGCAGAGTTTCTTACAGCTGATGCTGCTAACGTTTGTGCACAAGTTAATGCGATGACCAAAGGATCCTAAAAACCTCATGGATAAGAGATGCAAACGTCCTAAAACATATTCTCTAACTGCTCCCTATAACCCCTCCCCTAACTGCTCCTATAACTGCTCCCCTAACTGCTCTTATAACCGCTCCCTATAACTCCTTCCCTAACTGCTCCTATAACCTTTCCCTATAACTCCTCCCCTAACTGCTCTTATAACCACTCCCTATAACTCCTCCCCTAACTGCTCCTATAACCGCTCCCTATAACTCCTCCCCTAACTGCTCCTATAACCTTTCCCTATAACTCCTCCCCTAACTGCTCCTATAACTCCTCCCCTAACTGCTCTTATAACCACTCCCTATAACTCCTCCCCTAACTGCTCCTATAACCACTCCCTATTACTCCTCCCCTCACTGCTCCTATAACCGCTCCCTATAGCTCCTCCCCTAATTACTCCTATAACCGCTCCCTATAACTCCTCCCCTAACTGCTCCTATAACCGCTCCCTATAACTCCTCCCCTAACTGCTCTTATAACTCCTCCCCTAATTGCTCCTGTAAACGCTCTGGAAACCAATAACAACATTAGTGAAGCGCAACGCAAACAAAACGCCTTTACTGATTGCCTGCAAAGGGGTGGTCCATGAAAATGACGCCTTTTGTGCCAACTGATAGCAAAACATCCATATCCGATTCCTTCTGCAAGGCACCTAACATCTTTCTTATATGACTTCCAAAATCGCCTATGTGAACCGCTTGGGTTTCTCCAAATCTGCCATGTCCAAATATGGATGGGACCAGCAATGCACAGGTCTTCACATTTGTTGGGGTTCAAGAAATGTGGAGCCCAACTCTGACCGGACAAGGCCATTATGTAAATATGGAGGTCACAACTGGGAAATACAAGTTTCAAATGTGTAACACTGTATCCACATGACAATGGTTTGAGACACCCAGCACATTGGGCAAGGTAAAGTCACATTGTACATAGCTTGGCTGTGTCCAACTGACCCAACCCACGGGCAGTAAGTGTCTTGCCCTTGGTTCAGCGATGGTGGTTTCAGCATACAAGAGGTCAGACCGAGTAATGTCTCCGCCAATAATGCCATATCTAGCGTCCAACACAAACAGGCACTACAGTAACAATACAAACCTGCAGCGCAGATTCCCACGCGGCAGAGACGCGGATACGACGGTGTGATTATAGAAGCACCCATCGAAGCCTCTTATTAAGGCGCCTCTGGATCCCAACCTCCTGCTATTACTGGCATGCAGACGCCTTGATGAGCACTTGTGTTGTTATTCTTTTCGGGAACATTGTTTGCTTTAACTCATACACCCCACAAAGGTTTGCATAACAGCGTCGGGAGCCAGTTGTGTTGGTGGCGTGGTTGGTTAAAACCTGATTTCTCACATGGTAAGAAGGTCCTTGCTCCCCCTAGCTCACTGATTAGCTGCTGGAAAGGGGAGGCACTTCTCTCACTGCCTTAATCGGCGCCATGCCTGGGCTTTTTATAGGGATGGGACCATGGTTTCTCTTACAATACGAGATAGTCGTCCAGCGATGGGAGGTACAGATGGGAGGCACAGCTGCACGTAGGCAGAACATACCAGCGATTTCACAACATCTGACACAACCCATACGTTCTTTGTAGACATTTTATACATTCAATAATTTAAATGAATATGTATGAAATTATCTATAGGTTGTGCTAGATTTTCACACATAATAAACAGATTGTCCTAAAACACCTTCCCACCATCAGCTCCTTACATTGGATGTTACATTGCATAACGCTGATTTGAGGATCAATTATTCATTCCATGTAATGGGATCCATGATTTGTTTTAGTAGCCTTAATGTTTTAGTAGCCTTTAGTATGCGGCGGAAGCCTATATCAATTGTGGGCTGCGATACATTTTCTGTGTACAGAACTTTGCAACCCTCACAAGTCTCTTCTTCATGTCTACAGAGCTTTCCCAACCTCACAGGCCTCTTCTTCACGTGTACAGAGCTTTCCCAACCTCACAGGTCTCTTCTTCACATGTACAGAGCTTTCCCAACCTCACAGGTCTCTTCTTCACGTGTACAGAGCTTTCCAACCGTCATAGGTCTCTTATTGATGTGTACAGAGCTTTCCAAATCTCACAGGTCTCTTCTTCACGTGTACCGTGCTTTCCAAACCTCACAGGTCTCTTCTTCATGTATACACACTAATGTGTCTATGAAGAGCCCCCTTGTTGGTCCATTAACAAGTATCACAGCCAACAAGGAATCTACAATAAAAACGACAAATTCAGTGTCCCAGCTCCAGCCACGCAAACACTGGCGGTGTTAGATACACAGCCCCCTTGGGGCTCCCTTTCCCCCCCATTCACGGCAGACAGGTAAAGCAATTAAGTAGAACACAAAGCGCTATTGTTCCAGGTCATAAATTCTGGCTTAAAGATGAGAATTGGGCAATCGGGGACAACACCCTGGTACTGTGGGACAGAAGGAATGTTGGATGCGAAGGTAAGAACAGGTGGGTAGAGATGAAAGAGAGCAGGCATGGAATGGAAGAGTTTCATCCCTGTTCCTGTCTGCATTTCTTGTCTTGTATCCAGCTGGAAAAGACAACTCTCTCCTCCCTATCTCGGGACCTGGCAGACCCTCACCACTCTCATTTTCAAATAAATATTTGGGGCGTCCCGAGCATGAAAATAACACTGGAGCGTCTCTGCCAGGTCCCGAGGTACAGAGAAACGCTTTGGAAAGCCTCTATCTTTATGGGTTGCAAACATCGCTTTAACTAGAGCAGGGGTTTCTACGTATTTTTGGGGGGTTAAGGAACCCTATATGAAATTCTGAGGAACCCCGATCCTCTCTAATAGCGTGTCTAAGATCAGATGCATTGTAAGGAACCCCAACCCTCTCTAATAGCGCGTCTGAGATCAGATGTATTGTAAGAAACCCCAACCCTCTCTAATAGTGTCTGAGATCAGATGCATTGTAAGGAACCCCAACCCTCTCTAATAGCGTGTATGAGATCAGATGCATTGTAAGGAACCCCAACCCTCTCTAATAGCGCGTCTGACATCAGATGCATTGTAAGGAACCCCAACCCTCTCTAATAGCGCGTCAGACATCAGATGCATTGTAAACTCTTCTGTATTTGATATCATTTTCAACATCACCAGAAAATTGCAGGGCACCCAAGGGTTCCTAGGAACCTCTGTTGAAAAACACTGAATTAGAGGAATGCTTGTTTGTTAATAACTTAAGTAGCCGGCGTTGCTCCGGAATTCTAAGAAACACACAAATACTGAGATTTATAAATGGAAAATATAATGTTTTAGTTTCTTATTGGGAAATCTCCGGCTAAAACATCAACAAACTCCTCCCAGAATAGTGTTATTGACTCTGAGGTCCTGAAGTGTGCGAGCGAGCGCCTCTAACGCTGCGTGTGCGGGACATTGCGCTCTCTGAAGTGTGCGAGCGAGCGCCTCTAACGCTGTGTGCGGGACATTGCACTCTCTGAAGTGAGCGAGCGCCTCTAACGCTGTGTGTGGGGGACATTGTACTCTCTGAAGTGTGCGAGCGAGCGCTTGGAACGCTGTGTGTGGGACATTGCGCTCGGAAGTGTGCGAGCGAGCGCTCGGAACGCTGTGTGTGTGTGGGACATTGCGCTCGGAAGTGTGCGAGCGAGCGCCTCTAACGCTGTGTGTGTGTGTGGGACATTGCGCTCTCTGAAGTGTGCGAGCGAGCGCCTCTAACGCTGCGTGTGGGGACATTGCGCTCTCTGAAGTGTGCGAGCGAGCTCCTTTACGCTGCATGTGGGGACATTGCGCTCTCTGAAGTGTGCGAGCGAGCGCCTCTAACGCTGTGTGTGGGGACATTGCGCTCTCTGAAGTGTGCGAGCGAGCGCCTCTAACGCTGCATGTGGGGACATTGCGCTCTCTGAAGTGTGCGAGCGAGCGCCTCTAAAATACCCGTGTGCTAGACATTGCACGTCTCGAAGTGGTGCGAGCGTGCGCCTCATAAACGCTGCATGTGGGGACAATTGCGCTCTCTGAATGTGTGCGATGCGAGCGCCTCACGCTGTGTGTGGGACATGTGCGCTCTCTGAAGTGTGCGACGCCTCTAACGCTGCATGTGTGCGGGACATTGGCCTCTCTGAAGTGTGCGAGCGAGCGCCCTCTAACGCTGCGTGTGTGGACATCGGCTCTCTAAGTGTGCGAGCGGCAACTCTAAACGCTGCGTGTGTGGGACAATCGCGCTCTCTGAAGTGTGCGAGCGCGCCTCTAACGCTGCGTGTGTGGGACATCGCGCTCTCTGAATGTGCGAGCGAGCGCCTCTAAGACGCGGCGTTGTGCGGGACATCGCGCTCTCTGGTGTGCGAGCGAGCGCCTCTAACGCTGGTGTGTGGGACATTGCGCTCTTCTGAGTGTGCGAGCGAGCGCCTCTAACGCTGCGTGTGTGGACATTGCGCTCTCCAGAATGTGCGAGCGAGCGCCTCTAACGCTGCGTGTGTGGGACATTGCGCTCTCTGAAGTGTGCGAGCGAGCGCCTCTAACGCTGCGTGTGTGCCATCCTCCTGAACCTAGTAACGCCATGCAGTGTGCCATCCTCCTGAACCTAGTAACGCCATGCAGTGTGCCATCCACACCACCCTAGTAATGCCATGCAGTGCGCCATCCTCTTGGCCCTAATAATGCCATGCAGTGTGCCATCCTCCCCACTCTAGCAACGCCATGCAGTGTGCCATCCTCCTGACCCTAGTAAAGCCATGCAGTGTACCATCCTCATGCCCCTAGTAATGCCATGCAGTGTGCCATCCTCCTGACCCTAGTAATGCCATGCAGTGTACCATCCTCATGCCCCTAGCAACGCCATGCAGTGTGCCATCCTCCTAACCCTAGTAATGCCATGCAGTGTGCCATCTTCTTGACCCCAGTAATGCCATGCAGTGTGCCATCTTCCTGACCCGAGTAAAGTTATTAAGTGTGCCATCTTCCTGACCCGAGTAAAGTTATTAAGTGTGCCATCCTCCTAACCCTAGTAATGCCATGCAGTGTAACATCCTCCCCACCCTAGTAACGCCATGCAGTGTGCCATCTTCCTGACCCTAGTAATGCCATGCAGTGTGCCATACACCTGACCCTAGTAATGCCATTCAGTGTAACATCCTCCCCACCCCAGTAATGCCATGCAGTGTGCCATCCTCTTGACCCTAGTAATGCCAAGCAGTGTGCCATCTTCTTGACCCCAGTAATGCCATGCAGTGTGCCATCTTCCTGACCCGAGTAAAGTTATTAAGTGTGCCATCCTCCTGACCCTAGTAATGCCATGCAGTGTAACATCCTAACCACCCTAGTAATGCCATGCAGTGTGCCATCCTCCTGACCCCAGTAATGCCATGCAGTGTGCCATCCTCCTGACCCCAGTAATGCCATGCAGTGTGCCATCTTCCTGACCCCAGTAATGCCATGCAGTGTGCCATACACCTGACCCTAGTAATGCCATGCAGTGTGCCTTCCCCCTGACCCTAGTAATGCCATGCAGTGTAACATCCTCCTAACCCTAGTAATGCCATGCAGTATAACATCCTCCCCACCCTAGTAACGCCATGCAGTGTGCCATCTTCCTGACCCTAGTAATGCCATGCAGTGTGCCATACACCTGACCCTAGTAATGCCATGCAGTGTGCCATCCTCCTGAACCCAGTAACACCATGCTGTGTGCCATCCACTTGACCCTAGTAATGCCATGCAGTGTGCCATCCACTTGACCCTAGTAATGCCATGCAGTGTGCCATACACCTGACCCTAGTAATGCCATGCAGTGTGCCATCCTCCTGAACCCAGTAACACCATGCAGTGTGCCATCCTCCTGAACCCAGTAACACCATGCAGTGTGCCATCCTCCCCACCCTAGTAATGCCATGCAGTGTGCCATCCTCCTGACTCTAGTAATGCCATGCAGTGTGCCATCCTCTGGACCCTAAAAACGCCATGCAGTGTGCCATCTTCCTGACCCTAGTAACGCCATGCAGTGTGCCATCCTCCCGACCCTAGTAACGCCATGCAGTGTGCCATCTTCCTGACCCCAGTAACACCATGCAGTGTGCCATCCACCTGACCCCAGTAACACCATGCAGTGTGCCATCTTCCTGACCCCAGTAACACCATGCAGTGTGCCATCTTCCTGACCCTAGTAACGCCATGCAGTGTGCCATCTTCCTGACCCCAGTAACACCATGCAGTGTGCCATCCTCCTGACCCTAGTAATGCCATACAGTGTGCCATCCTCCTGACCCTAGTAATGCCATGCAGTGTGCCATCCTCCTGACCCCAGTAATGCATGCAGTGTGCCATCCTCCTGACCCTAGTAATGCCATGCAGTGTGCCATCCTCCTGACCCCAGTAATGCCATGCAGTGTGCCATCCTCCTGACCCTAGTAATGCCATGCAGTGTGCCATCCTCCTGACCCCAGTAATGCCATACAGTGTGCCATCCTCCTGACCCTAGTAATGCCATACAGTGTGCCATCCTCCTGACCCCAGTAATGCCATGCAGTGTGCCATCCTCCCCACCCTAGTAACGCCATGCAGTGTGCCATCCTCCTGACCCTAGTAATGCCATACAGTGTGCCACCCTCCTGACATTTTTGAGGAAATATTGGGACAAAAATGATACAACCGGTTAGAATGTGTCTTTCTAATAACTTCTTCTTTGAGGCTTTTTACAGGACCCGCTAATGATTCCCCAAACAGCAGCAAAGGACCACGAAACATTGACATGTTCAGCACGTTATTTACACGCTGCTCCTGATCCCCTGAAGACTGGCGCACATTAAGGGGGAAATTCTGGATGTTTTCTGCCTAAAATCTCCATAGCTTCAGTAGGGGAATATAGAATAAGCAGACCCACGTTTCAGTTGCTCTGATCTGTTCACTATAACATTGAGCCGAGTAACTTTCCTGCGGACTCACCATTATACATCGGTATTAAAGCAGCAACTCAAGCGGTTTTTTTCTTTCAACATCGGATTCAAGCAGGGGGGTCCCCGCAGCTGAACCCCATTAATTTCAGCTCCCGGGACCCCTGCTTCCAGACATACCGACCTGCGAAAGGGGGTGCCGGTACCTCTGCAAAGTTTAAAGCTCCCGCGTCACGCGCGGCCAATAGGAGGCCGCACTTGATGATGTCACGGTTTCCTATTGGCCCGCCGGGCGCGGGAGCTTTGAAACTCCGCCATTATGTGAACCCGAGTGGCTACCGGCGCCCCCTACGGAGGTGTTGGGGGGGTGTACTGCTAAGCCTGGGAGAAGGACGATCAGTGAACCCATGTAAGACGTGATACTGCGGGCGTCAACTCTAAAACATCCTTTAATGACGCTTTGTACATAACCCGTGCTAAATATTAACACAGCACGCTCCAAACTGAAATGATATTAGCGCTTTACAATCTCTTATGTATGTCACATGTAGTTACACCAGGAGCGGCCAATCCCAGTCCTCCAACAAGTCAGGTTTTAAGGATATCCCTTTCTTCAGCACAGGTGGCTCAATCAGTGGCTCAGTCGAAGAGCCTGCTTCAGCACATGTGGCTCAGTTGAAGAGCCTGCTTCAGCACAGGTGGCTCAGTCAGCCCCTGATTGAGCCACCTGTGCTGAAGCAGGGATATCCTTAAAACCTTGACCTTGTGGTGGCCCTTGAGGACTGGAGTTGGCCAACCCCTGATTTACCCATACACATTCAACCCTTCCCCTTCCCAATCAGGGTTCCCAAGTACCCTTCATTTGCAGCTCAGCAAACAAAGCCCCCCGCTGAGTCACTTTGTCCCTTTAAATCACCGTCCGCAGCCAATGACAGAAAGCACGGGGTGACGCCTGCGTGGGGGCGAAGGGGAGGATGTTTCATGTCATCAGGGTCCAGGGGCAGGATAATTACTCTTGAAAGGTGTGATTGCACTGGAGCGAGTTGGCTAATCAGCCGATGATATCCGCATAATACCCCAGATCATTTGGAAATGTTTGGCAGGAGCCTGGTTAGAATTATACTCAAAGCCCAGTATCCCTTTCCAAATATAAACACAGGTCAATTACACCCACCAAGCTGGGGACCTGGAGAGAGCGAGAGGGGGAATGAGCAGGGCTTTGGGGGAACCGAGGGCCTGCATCATTTCGGACAGGGCTTTCAAAAGTAACCTGTACCGGTTCTATTAACCTCTGCGCTGCTCAGGGGGAACTGCGTAGGGCTCGCTCCATGGCGTCAACGCGGGTAACCTCAATGAAAATAAACGTGGAGGGGAACTGCGGAGTGATGTTGTATCTTTCTGTACATTTTCGACTCAAGTTTCTAATTTATTTAAGCTCAGATCTGGAAGTTTATTTGGTGCATGTAAAAATGGAGACAAATTACTCCAAGGCAGGCTAAATTGAAGCTATTTTCACATTTTGGGCATGTAACTTCTTCGTAACTCTTCCTGTTGCTCCATGTATCAAATCCCCAAATTACATCTCCTGTACGTTAGGAAGCCTGTTTCATATAACTCGTAACATGAAGTCCAAGATGCTGAAGCTGCCACTCGTAGCTACCATGTGTTTAGAAAGGATAGCTCTCTGAATATTTGTCAGGGCTGTTTTAAAATGTCCCCCTTTTCATGAACATTAAATAGTCTTTGTATACAAATCAACAACAGAAAAAACACATTCAAATCAAGTTAGAAAGGCAATTCATACGGGAGCCGGGCAAATGAGTGGAAAATCAGAGCCACAAATGTGAATATTTCATTGAATAATCATTTTAAATAATGATGAAGAAACAGTAGGTGTATAATAGTCATAATTATTTAAGCCATAAATGTCAACACGTTGATCTCTGTGTTTGACAATAAAAATCTATTAGGACCAAACCGTTTGCAAGTAAAAACTATTTTTAAATTATTATTATTAATAATAAAAAAATAAAAATACAACATTTCAATAGACAATTTCTTAATTATTTTCTTAATTTGGGGTGTCTGGGCCCCGATTTACGTATTGATGACATTGACGAAAGCCAAACGAAACCCCTGCTTTCTAATTCCAAGACCCCCACACACCCCCATTCCCGGTGGGAGTGGGGCGTTTTTGACCCCCCCCAAGTCTTTATTTCCTAGGTATCCCTGAAAATCCAAAGCATTCCTCCTCGGCTATTGTTCCGTTCCTAGAATCCCAGGGGACTCGAATCTGTCTTTGGTGTTTGTATGTTGGACCTGAGCTCCCAGCCAAGGAGCTTGGGAAACTTCTCAGCTCCACTTCGAGCGGCTTTGTAAGAATTCTGCACAAACGTTGGAAGCAAACTGCTAAATCATGTTCTAAGCCCCATCCCGGGGACTTACATTCTCTCTGCCAGATGTTTCACTCGAACAATTTAATGCTCAGGTGCTAAAGTCTTAAATTAGTTCTTAAAACCCTGGGTACTCTAATGTTTGATTACCAGCGTTGAGGGGAAAGAAACTCCCCATCAATTCAAAATATACTACGATGGGGGTCATTCAAGGTATTAACCCTTCGCTGCCAGAGAGGCCGGAGACACATTGTTAATAACGGGCGTCTCCATCTGGTTGACAATGCGTTGGTGCTGGGGCCACACAATATAGCCAAGCGTTCTTTTGTCTGCGATAAAGACAACCTCGCTCATCAAATGAAACGCGATTGTTTCGCGAATAACAACGTACCAGTTTGATCAGTGAGAGGGGAGATCTTACACGAAGAGCTAAGCGCCGCGAGAAACCGCTGCTGTATTACAAAGTTATTACCGCGCAGGCGGAAAACTGGGATGCTGATAACTTTGTACTGTGGATAGATATACAGAACCATATAATGACACAGAGTATCCCTATAGTCTTACAGTTCTACAAGGCTCTCACCTCCCACATAACACAGTGTAACCCCTTCCTCGCCTTTAGAATGTACATGTCCTCACGTCTAATTGTTCAGGGCCATTGTTTGCCATGTTTTTGCCAAACCTTTGCAAAAATCACGGAAATTTCCCTTTTTCACAAAGAAAAGGGGAGTGAAATTGGAACAATTTTTGTTCTTACAATAGGCAGTGAATGCTGATATTTCCGCCTTTTTTTCCCCTAATTTGGTCACATTTTTACATTTTAAGATAACTAGGTCACATGACCAATGGGAACTTCACATCTGGGGCATGTGGGGGCAGAAAACTTCCCACGGCAGAGATGACAGATTTTTACGAATAGTTTGCACATCCCTGCCCACTGCTCTTATGGGCTGTTAGGCTGCGGCCAGGCAGGGAGCGAGCGCGCTGGCGCTCATGCGCGGTGACGTCACGCACTCTGCTGGGCCGTGTCAGGGGCACGGCCATGACGTCACAGAGCTGGTTCGCCGTCATTGGGCGCACCGCTCACGTGACGCGCCAGTGAGCGGCATAATCAAATTTTGTTTGCCTCGGCAAGCAGCTGTGCGCCGTGCATGCGCAGGCGCTCGCTCACGCTGGCCACACACATTGCCGCAATGTGTTTCATCGCGGCCAGCGCGAGTGTGAGCGCCTGTTCAGCGTCACCCTGAACGAGGCCTATCACATACATTAAGGCCTCTTCCCTACCCTCTCCTTCCATCACTAATCATCCACAGAAGACTTACACCCCATACAAGTAAGTGGGCGCAACTGAAATACTGATCAATCTCTAAATTGAAAGTTAATTTAAATGCCTGCACTTTTTCACTCTATTTTAGGGAGACCAAGGAGCGTGTCTACATGTCTTCCGCAGTACCCCAAACCTGCTCCATTCACCCCATTGTGACGTGTCATACAGTGGTTCGGCTGCAGGAGAGGATTCTGGGTAGTGACATGCAAATAAGCACTCGGGGCGGAAATGCTACTTTGAAATCCCCCTGACAGCAAACGGACGAATTAAGTGACTCTCAAAAACCTATGAAAACGGGGGGTATACTGTACACCCTTCCATCGCCGCCATGGTTCACGGCCTGGCACGTACGTTCCCAAAATATTCCCTGCTGGTTGGGCCTTTGGCATTTAACCCTTTGTGATGCGTTACAAGCCTGCCTGGCACTGATGGGGGTTCACATTTGTAAGAGACATCGGTTTTTAATGCTCTTGCTTCTGGGTTTATTTAAAATGGTAATTTGCTACAGTGTCGCACTGTGGTTAGTTTTACTACAGCTAGGAGCAATTTCAGGCAACCACCAGGCTCCTGTGTGTTTAGTCTCTCTCCGCTTGCGAGTCTGCTACCGACCTGCGGCGGTGACGCTGGAGCGGGGAAAATGGGAGGCTTGAGGTTTGTCTAAACAGGCAGAGCCCAAATCATGGGCGGCCAAGACAGAAACAATTTAGTTTGGTAAATGCCTGGGTCCAGCCAAACAAGAGGCCAGTCTGGTTTCTAAGCTTTCATAGAATTCTAGCTCAATTAGATACCATACACAACTTTAAATGAAACCGCGTAAATTGAATTAAGCAGAGAGCTCCCGGGAGCATGCAGAAGTTAGCGGCGATGGCGGAAGTGTGATCGTAGAGTTGTGTGAATATTATATTTTAGGTGGGGGGGGGGGGTTTTGTCGCTAAAATCTGTGTTTGTTTTTTCAATCACTTTCAAAGCAAATGAATTGACAGATGCTTAAAAAACAGGTACTAACAATATACAAGTATTATCTGCAGCCAAACGTAGATATCACGTACTGCAGGCTTCCTATGCCTAACGCTGAGACTTCTATGGACTCAAGACATGGCTTGGCGCAGGGGGGCTCAACTTCAGTCCTCAGGACCCACCCAACTGGCCAGGTAGTCAGGGTATCCCTGCTTCAGCACAGGTGGCTCAGAGGCTTAGTCTAAGACTGATTGAGCCACCTGTGTTGACGCAGGGACTGATTGAGCCACCTGCGCTGAAGCTGAGACTGATTGAGCCACCTGTGCTGAAGCTGGCACTGATTGAGCCACCTGTGCTGAAGCTCTGACTGATTGAGCCACCTGTGCTGAAGCTGGGACTGATTGAGCCACCTGCGCTGAAGCTGAGACTGATTGAGCCACCTGCGCTGAAGCTGAGACTGATTGAGCCCCCTGGAATATCCTGACTAGAGACGGGTGATATTTTGGGGGCGGCTTTGAACCCGCCGCGGTTCAGCCAGTTCGTTTGGTCCGTGGATTTCAGCGGATCAGTTTCAAAAATGGCGAGTGGCCTTTTGCGGCTTTTTATTTTATTGTATTTACACCGACAATCCATCCGCGGATTCCGCCTTCCGCCCGCAGAATTACCGGCTTGT
Source organism: Ascaphus truei (assembly GCA_036426205.1). Taxonomy (NCBI): domain Eukaryota; kingdom Metazoa; phylum Chordata; class Amphibia; order Anura; family Ascaphidae; genus Ascaphus; species Ascaphus truei. Next base: position 33,076 of record WSYH01004047.1, read on the forward strand.
TCACACCCACCAGCGGATCGTACCCAAACGGCGGGTTTGTCGATGAATCTGCGCGGATTGAAGCGGTAACAATCCTCCGGCGGATTTCACGCCGCGGAAACGGATTTGGACGGGTTATTTCCATCTCTAATCCAGACCGCCTGACCAGTTGGGTGGGTGCTGAGGACTGGAGGTGGGAGCCTGGCTCAGCGAGGAACGGCTTCGACGCTACAAAGCAGGACATTGGCTTTATGTTGGGGTCTCACCTCCTTGTGACCTTGGGCAAGTCACTTTAGCCCCCAGTGCCTCAGGCACCAAAACAGTGTGTAAGCTCCGCGGGGCAGGGCCTGTAGTATTCTCCTCGCAGCGCTGCTATTTTGTAACGGTGAAGCTCGTTGAGTCCCATTGGGAGAAAAGCCCTATAGGAAATAAAGTTTGGATTTCCTAGTGTTGATCCTGAGCGGGTTAACCCTTTCACACCACCACATCACCCAGAGATAACTCACGTTGCACAGACCTCGCTGGCATGTTAGTGACACACAGGTCTCCCCGTGCTTTGGCACAGATTCGTCCTTTTTGCCCGTTTGGGGTGATGCTAGGGCGTGTTTGACGACTTCCCAAAGACCTGGGGGACACACAAGTTTAAACCCTTTCCCTGCCACTCGAACTCCTCCAGTGATACAAGGCGCCCTGCCTCCTCCGGCGCTGGAAGGGTTTATAACATTTGTGTTAGGCCTCCCATGTATGTAGTGTGTGTCCACCCCATGGCTGTCCCCTGGAACACAAACACAACCCCAGCCAGAGTTTTGTCCTTGTGTTTCACATCAGCAGTGTTTACCTTTCCTGGCCACAAATGCATCCAGTGTATGCATTATATTTCAATACCATGTCAGGGCAATTACGCCCCGTTTGGCTGAGCCACGCTGATATAACGGGACGCCTCTGATAGATTTGCACAAGGGTTCTGCACAATTGACAGTGAAAACGGAGGTTGAGCTTTGAAACCCAGAAACAGAGACACTGAACGCAACCAATGGCCCACGTAGTCCTTCCATTAACTGTAACACCTTGAAATAGTAACAATATTACCCTATATAGGATGCTATGTATCAGGGGGGGGGGGAGGCATAGTTGCCCTGTTCAATACAGTGAAAAATCATTGATACGTCACGTGAATAGAAGATAGCACATTGATAATGTGTTACCAGCATCCCCCTACATTGTACCCGGGCCTAAAACTCAGGAGAGGTAATAGGAGCAGTGAGGAGAGGAGTTATAGGGAGAGGTTATAGGAGCAGTGAGGAGAGGAGTTATAGGGAGAGGTTATAGGAGCAGTGAGGAGAGGAGTTATATAGGGAGAGGTTATAGGAGCAGTGAGGAGAGGAGTTATAGGGAGAGGTTATAGGAGCAGTGAGGAGAGGAGTTATAGGGAGAGGTTATAGGAGCAGTGAGGAGAGGAGTTATAGGGAGAGGTTATAGGAGCAGTGAGGAGAGGAGTTATAGGGAGAGGTTATAGGAGCAGTTAGGGGAGCGGTTATAGGAGCAGTTAGGGGAGGAGTTATAGGGAGCGGTTATAGGAGCAGTTAGGGGAGGAGTTATAGGAGCAGTTAGGGGAGGAGTTATAGGAGCAGTTAGGGGAGGAGTTACAGGAGCAGTTAGGGGAGGAGTTATAGGTAGAGGTTAAAGGAGCAGTTAGGGGAGGAGTTATAGGAGCAGTTAGGGGAGGAGTTATAGGTGCAGTTATAGGAGCAGTTAGGGGAGGAGTTACAGGAGCAGTAAGAGGAGGAGTTATAGGGAGAGGTTATAGGAGCAGTTAGCGGAGGAGTTATAGGGAGCGGTTACAGGAGCAGTTATAGGGAGCGGTTAAAGGAGCAGTTAGGGGAGGAGTTATAGGGAGAGGTTATAGGAGCAGTTAGGGGAGGAGTTATAAGGAGCGGTTACAGGAGCAGTGAGGGGAGGAGTTATAGGGAGCGCTTACAGGAGCAGTGAGGGGAGGAGTTATAGGGGGGTTAGGGGAGGAGCAGTGGCAGATTTACAAAACTACCTCTCTTAAGCACTTGACTGATGCTACGCTCCTCCTTCAGCGTCAAATGGCGCTGCGACATCACATGGCATTGTTTCCATGGTAACGTGATGTTATGGCGTCATTTGATGCTGAAGGAGGAGGGCGGCACGAAGGAGAAGATAAGAACTGTACAGAGGCTCCACGTTCTCCCCCCGGCAATCAGTGGGGAAGAGAGCGGGGGCCTCTGTATATGCCCACATTTTTCTGCCCTAAGGCTGGGCATAATGGGAAATTCGTCACTGGGGAGGAGTTATAGGGAGCAGTTAGGGGAGGAGTTATAGGGAGCAGTTTGGGGAGGAGTTATAGGGAGCAGTTAGGGGAGGAGTTATAGGGAGCAGTTAGGGGAGGAGTTATAGGGAAGAGTTAGGCCAATAATATAGTGCCTGTGCGAACGCTCGTACACGTGACGCACACTTCGTATGTACCGTCCGTGCTGCTGTGAGCGACAGGCTTGTAAGGTACTGTGTGTGTGTGTCACTGTGTGTGTGTGTGTGTGTGTCACTGTGTGTGTGTGTGTGTTTGTGTGCGTGTGTGTCACTGTGTGTGTGTGTGTGTATGTGTGTGTGTGTGTGTGTGTGTGTGTGTGTGTGTGTGTCACTGTGTGTGTGTCACTGTGTGTGTGTCACTGTGTGTGTGTCACTGTGTGTGTGTGTGTGTGTGTGTGTGTGTGTGTGTGTGTGTGTGTGTTGTATATGTGTGTATAATCAAATTTTAAAAAGACACACTGTGAGAATAAATGATTTATTAATATTGTGCACACATATACACACATATACACACACACACACACACACACACATACATACACACACACATATACACACACATATACACACATAGTTGTGTTTTGGAGTGCCTGAGTTGTGTTTTGGAGTGCCTGAGTTGTGTTTTGGAGTGCCTGAGTTGTGTTTTGGAGTGCCTGAGTTGTGTTTTGGAGTGCCTGGGTTGTGTTTTGGAGTGCCTGGGTTGTGTTTTGGAGTGCCTGAGTTGTGTTTTGGAGTGCCTGGGTTGTGTTTTGGAGTGCCTTGCAGACAGGAGGACAGCGGTTAGCGGTGAGAATCGCATCGCTGCAGAAAGCAAGATAAAGTCGCTGCCACTCTTGCAGCTCACATGCCTGGCAGGGGTTAAGTGTTCCCAGAACAGATTTGATTTATGGGTCTGATTGGGTATTTGCCCGGTCTGATCGCACAGATTTCGGTATGGGCCCCTGTTGACACTTTCTATTTGTCTTTAGGTAAACTTTAAACAAGACCGTTCACCTTTGACACCCTGGGAAGGCCGCTCTGGCTTCAGAATGTGCTTCTCACCTACGTCACAAGGTTTGGGAGTACCTGCCAAATAACCCTGGGTTAGCCTGGGATACTGGCCCTGGTCCTGTTACATTCAGGGCTTCCTGGTATCTGCCTGGCCTGCGGTTAACCCCTTCCCTGCCTGCTGTTGGGAGCAGGAGTTGGGAAGGAGAGCTAACAGCTGGAGAACTTTAAAGGACTCGAAGGGAATCTACAGCAAAGGAATGGGTCAACCCCCAACATATGGGAGGTTTGGGGATTGGGGACCTCAGCCAAAATTGATTGTATTTTAGTCGGAAAAAAAACACTGGCCCATATGTATCAGGGCAAAGGTGAAGATATTCTGGGGCAAAAAATTCTGCACCTCGATCAGGCTACAAACAATCAATGGTTTTCTAAAATCGGGGAGAGATGACTTGCCTGGCAGGTCCCTCTGCCGGGCGATGCGGTTAAAACCTTGACTTCGCCGCGCACCTGTAGCAAGCGAAACCAGATACAAATCTGGACCGGCTTAAATCTGAGAGTGAAACTCGGGGATTAGCCGGGAACGTTAATTTATCAGCCTATCTGGTTGGGGTTTGTCTGTCATCAGGCATCTAATACCGAACTAAAAACAAAAAAAAGTGTCAATTATTTCTCTCTGTGTTCTTGCATTCCCTGTTATCAGCATTTCTCTGTGATGAAGGAGAGAGGGAGAGAGGGAGAGGGTCAGGCCAATCTGTAGGGTCTTTGTTCCTTTCCGGCAGGTATTAAACTGATGCCACGGTGACCTCTCCCGTCTCGCTCAATGCCGTGCCCTGTCCCCTTCTCCTGCTCACCGCGCAGAACCTGCTGCTGACAATAGAATAGGCCTCGGGAATATTACACAGCGCAGCCAAGCTGCGCGCACGCGGGCCAAAAACAAAGAAGAAACACATCTTTTGTCAGCCACCTCGCTGGAGATATTTGGAGGATAGTTCACTTATTTTTTTTTTTTTATGGTTAAAAAAAAAAAACGCTTGGTAAGTTTAGCGGCCTGCACAGAAAGGCGAGACGTGGGAGAACAATTACCATGTTGTTTGCTGCTTCTGCTGTTATGAATGGGGCTTAAGAAATGATGCCCTTGGACTCCTGTTAATAGTACACATCTTCATTCTGCTCTCTCTCTCTCTATAAAGTTGCCTTATGAAATAGGGTCACAAAGGGAGACACACAATGCCGTATAAAAGGTACGGCCGTGGCTCCCCCCAGCCTCACTCCCCACGATGCAGGACACACGCCACGTCGCTCTGAGGACCTCCACGTGCCGCTGTAGACCTTATTAGATCGCCAGCTTCCCGTTAAACCTACTTCATTGCCCTTTTCCCAAGGTGCGACCCTACTATTGCGTCAGCTGCGGTGAACACCCAGAGATTACGCACTACGACGCCCGCCCTGGTAACGACATCACTGCGCGTTTAAACGTTCGCGTTACGGCGACTACGGAGAATTGGAAACAACAAGAATGCTGGATTTCTTTTGTTTTTGCTTTTTTTGGGGGGGGGGGGGGAGGGGGTTGAACGGCCCGTCGATTTTGATGCAGTGAATGCGCGGATAAGCAGATAAGGAGGGACGGGGGGGGGGGGATTGGAGAAGGAGGCTCCAGGCACACGTTGGATTACAAAGCATTGTTCGTTGCTGCAAACTAAACGCACTCACAGGTAAGAATCCGTTCTGCGCTCTAACACCATGTCTTCCACATCTTTGCTGCTCATCCTATCTTCTCTGCGGGTTGTGATACCTTTGACTGGCACAATGTGAAAGACAGAGGTCCTAACAACTTGATTTCAACTCCAAGGCCGCGCTTATAGTGCCGGGCGACGTCGCGGCAAAACAAATGTACTGCCGTCGCGTGCGCTTATAGTAGAAGCGACACGACGGCTTGGTCGCGATCGCTGAAAGTCAAGTCAATTTGATTTTTCCAGCGACCGGAGCGTGACGTCCGACGGCACTATAAGCGCAGCCTTACTCTCGCCTCCGGCACTGAAGGGGTTAAAATGTGTTTCTTCTTTAAAAAGCAATTTTTTTTTACAAGGACTTTCTTTTTTTTTTTTGTTATTATTTCTATAAAATGTTTATTTTCTTAGTTTTTTTTTTTTTTAACGGAGAAATATTTGCTTTTAGTCGTCAAGTTTTGAACCATTTTTTTTTTGTATACCGAAAAAAATACTTCCCAGAACCCCCTCCTTCTGCCTCGGCAAGTCCACCCCCCTTTCCCACTTAGATTGTAAGATCTTCGGGGCAGCGGATTCCTTTTCCTATTGCTTTATGCCTGAAGCGCTTAATGGGATGAAGTGTTATATAGTTACATAGTTACATAGTAGATGAGGTTGAAAAAAGACGTACGTCCATCAAGTTCAACCTATGCTAAATTTAGACAACAGATACTTTATTCTATATCTATACTTACTTATTGATAGAGGAAGGCAAACAAAAAAACCCATTAAGGGGAAAAATGAATTCCTTCCTGACTCCAAGAATTGGCAATCGGATTAATCCCTGGATCAACATCCTTCCCATGTATACTTATTTGGTATATCCCTGTATACCTTTCCCATCTAAAAAGATGTCCAACCTTTTTTTGAACAAATCTATTGTATCTGCCATCACAGTCTCCATGGGTAATGAATTCCACATGTTAACTGCCCTTGCTGTAAAGAACCCTTTCCTTTGTTGCTGGTGAAATTTCCTTTCCTCCAACCTTAAGGGATGCCCCCGAGTCCTTAGTACTGCCCGTGGGATGAATAGTTATGATTATGTCACGCGTATTGCAAAGCGCTGTGTACCCAGATAGTGCTATATAAATAAAGATATACTGTACATGAACACTTAGAAATATCTTCTTCGTCATTGTAATTTTTTTTTTACCACAATTATTTATTGTTCCAGCTGTCTCTTAAGTATAATAACTGATATCGCACGATTCTTAGTCTTTTTCATAAAAACGCTTTGGGAGGGGCAGATGGACGCAGGAAAGGTTTAGTAGTAACATTACTGCTTTTGAAGTGGCTGAATCAAGTTGAACGAGCCTATTTATCTCTCTGAGCCTCAGGCACCAGAAACCGCACAACTCAGCGTGTGCGGGAAAATATTATTGTTGTTATAATTTATTATCCATGGTATCAAAACATCTTAACTATATCATGCTGGATCCTGGATGAATGCGGATTTATTAACCTCTTCCCTTGCTAGCATTGCTATGCTATGTATTCCCCCCCCCCCCCCCCCCCCCCCCCCCCCCCCCCCCCTGCACTTCCTACACCGAGCAGAGCAGTTGCTGCGGATATTACAAACTCACAGTGAGCCTGAAGAAGGACGTTGATACGGAATATGAATGCTGCCCGGAAACAAGATAACCTGATCAATGCAAAAGCATCCCACACATCAGCGGGCAGGAGGAGTAAAATAGGGCAGACGTCTTTTTGCCCATTACTTGTTGGTATAGGGCAGTGATTCCCAACCTTTTTTGTTTGGAGGAACCCTTGAAGTATTTCGAAAAATCTCGGGGACCCCCTATCTGGCCGACACATATTAGGTTCGACAGGGGTCAGTCCCAACATCTCACACCTCACGAGCCACCTCTATTTCCCACCCTTTACCCATGTATTTCTCTCCCCTCCGTCTCACTAACTCTCCCCCCTCCCGCCTCGCATGTATTTATCCCTTGCATCTCACCCTTACTCCCTCTTTTCCTCACTCAGTCCCTCCCGCCCCCCTCTCTTCTCTCACTCGACCCTACCATCTGTCAACTACCCCACGCTCTCTCAATCCACCCTACAAAATACATACCAAAAAAACCCACCCCCCGGGGGGCGGGTCTGTGGTACGTAGGAGGAACCCCTGAGACTGCTTCCACGGAACCCTGGTTGGGAATCCCTGGTATAGGGGATGCCTGTGGAAAAATAGGGGTATACACACACACACACATATATATATCAAATAAAAATATAACTTGTGAGCACATTCACGTCTTAGACAAGTCTGCCTTTCACAATTATCACCTAGCATGCAGTGCTTCCACTGAAGCAAGGGATTCTGGGAAATTACATGCAAATGAGCACACGTGTCAACTTCTGCCTCAAATCCATTTTGACATGGTCTCCTATAAGCTTATGCTTGCTGCATTACACAGCTTTCAGCACAGCCTGGGTCAAGATGCATAGCCAGTACTCACAGACAGCTGTTTCGACCTTTTGGGTCTCATCAGTATATATACACAGTATATATATATATTATTTATAGCCAGTGGCGAATGGTTCATCAGAAACTAATTCAAGAGCAGAAAAACAAGAGAAAGAAAAATCTCAAAGGGGCAAAACTGGCCCCGGATCCAAGATATGAAAGTGGTCGGGATATTTAACAGCTGATAAAACCAAGGTGTACTCTACTGTGTGTATCATTGTATTTATACAGCGCCAACCGTGTACGCAGCTCGTTACACGATTACAAGAGGAGGTAAACACTGGGAATAGAGTGTTCCAAAGAGCTTACAATCTAAGTGTTATGTTGGGAGGCTTTCAGACACAGGAGTAGAAAGCGCATTATGTAGCTAAGTGCAGTGTATAGCCGCGGAGTAGAACGCTTAGTGAGACGCTTCCTTAAGAGGTGGATTGTCAGCTGGGCTTTGAATGGGGACAGTGAAGGCGTTGGCCAATACTGACTGGATGAGCGATCCATACGGTAGGTGGGGAGAGGGCGGTAGAGGTAAAAGGTGCAAAGGGCACACAACCTAAGGCCTGGGACATGGTGCAGGGAGCGGCGCTGGGCAGTGCTGACGCTCATGCTCTCCTGCTCACGCAGGAGATTTTTCGTGCCCCTGCATGAGCGCCAGCGAGCGCGCTTGTGTGCCGGGTGGGAGTCTTTCGGGAGGCGGGCCTGGAGGTGGATCGGGAGGCGGGGCTAGCGCGCCACATCACGGACTGCCATTGGCTTCTGGCAGTCATGTGACCTGCCCTGCGCTTGCATGAGCGGCAAAATTTAAACTTGCCTGTCTCCTGCATTTCCGCACGCCTTTGCACGCCTGCGGAAGCGCCGTCTAAAGCCGGACTGATAGGGATAATGTTTCCCCTCAGCGCGGTCATTTTGACCATGTCCGAGGCCTAAGGTAGAGCGCGAGTGATGAGCGTGACATCAGATAAGAACGGAAGAGTGGAAATTCAACACGGTAGACGTTTGAAGCAGAATCTGGCAACTTTTGTTTACAACGATCCTGACAGGTGGATTTACATAGAAGGGGGGGAGACAACGGGGAAACCAGGAGAGGCCAACTCCAGTCCTCAAGGGCCACCAACAGGTCAGCTTTTCAGGATATCCCTGCTTCAGCACAGGTGGCTCAATCAGTGGCTCAGTCTGTGCTGAAGCAGGGATATCCCTAATAACTTGCCTGTTGGTGGCCCTTGAGGACTGGGGTTGTCCGCCCCTGCTGTAAACAGTATCCGCGAGGAGCAATATATGGGTTGGGTGCATCTATTGATCAGGATAAGTGCGTCCAAGATGCGGAACTCCGCAGGCGCGAAACATGTTAGCAGGTAACAGGATCGGTAGCAGGTGCTTAGCTAGGGCAATTAACCAAGAGGTGAAGAAAGGTCAACCACGACATACGGTCACCAAGTGACACCTTTCCAGCGTAAACCTGTCACTGCCACATGGGGGTCAAGGAGCGAGAAACTGGGTTGCAAACACAACGGAATCGATTTAAAAACACATGGTTGATCATTACTGCGGTAAATGGTTAATAATGAACAAGTATATGACTAATTCACAGTAGTGACACTTATTTTTAAAGTTGTTTTCCAAAGCTGTGATGACAGGAACTTGGCAAACCAGAGCAGGTAATTATTTTTTTTTGGGGGGGGGGGGGGTATTGCAAAGCCTCCATCCCCAAGGCTACTTGGCATCTCCTCCTCGTGGCCGCGAGAGACCGCCGTTTATGAAGCACGGAGGCATTATCACACAGATTTGTGTTGCCAAGCTGGAGTCATGGTTTCCCTACACTTAAAATAGAAAAACAGAAGAAGAAGAAAACACCCTCTCTCCCCTTCTCCTTCTCTGGCACTCGACTCTCCAATTCAACTCCAACCCCATTCAGCCTTATTTCCCCTGCAATCGCTGATTTGTTTCTTTGTAGTTTCGTAGAGGCCGACTTTACCGTCTTCACCCTTCCACCCCGGCTGCGCTGTGTATTACGGCAGACGTAAGCTCACAGGAGTCCATGTTACAATGGATGAGAAGTAAAGAGTGACACGTGGATTACTCATTTGCAGGCCATTACCCAGAATCCTTTGCGGCAGTGGAAGCACTGTTTGCTAAAGCGACGATAGGGAAAGGCAGGTCTGAGACCTGCACATGAGCCACAAGTGGGATTGTAATGTACTCTTCCTAATCGCCAACCTCCCTGTCGAATACTCCAGCAATGAACCACGCTACTGGTTCATGTTTAATGGGACTTTAGCCAATGTTAGAGGTACCCAGAACAAACTCTTCTGTGGCATGCCCATGTATATCCCCATGTGCACCCACACAACCCTTCCCTCCATGCTGCTCTCTTTCAGTTCCTAGGAACGCAGAAGGAAACTGATCAGCCCTTATCTGGGTACATGCTGCACAGTACGCTGCAGAGATTAGCCCTTACCTTTCTGCTGGCATCGCTCCATTGTTCCTGTGTTTATACGTATGAGCGATAGGCTCTGCTGTGGCGCAGGCGCCAAGCACGGAAGCAAACGGATTTTTTAATACTTCTATTAACCCCTTCAGCTGCTGTGCATAATGCTCCCTAATGTCAAAAGGGACAAGTGACAGGATAAGGGGACGATAAGTAAGAGGTACGGCCCCAAGACACGAGGTTACACAATATTTACAAACACTTCCGAGATACATTTCTACATATTACATTATAATACTATGTTTATGCTCGTCAGATTTAATGAAGGGCGACAATAGCCTACACCTGGGCTCCTCAACTGGCCCCTGAAGGTCACTGATGAGGCCCTTGGACTCACTGCTCTCGCTGCTCTCGCTGCTCTCGCTGCTCTCACTGCTCTCGCTGAGGAGCGGCTCAGCGGGTAAAGGCGCTGACTCTGATAATCGCGACACTGAGTATGAATCGGGGAACCTGGTTCAATTCCCGGTGTCGGCTCCTTGTGACCTTGGGCAAGTCATTTACTCTCCCTGTGGCTCAGGCAACAAAATAGAGTGTAAGCTCTGCGGGGCAGGGACTGTCTCTCACACATTCCTATGTGCTGCGTACCGCCCGCTATGCTGTAATTGTGACGCGCTCTGTGTCCCATTGGGAGAAAAGCGCTACATGAAATTAAGTTATTATATGAAATAAAGTTATTATTAAACTTAAATTTCATATTAAGTTCCTTAGGCAGCTGGTGTGGATTTTCATGCCAAAACTCGCTTTTAAGTTAAAGAAATTGAAAAATATATGGTACAGATGTTATACATGCTGGCAAAAGGTTGAAATATACCCCCTTTCAAGTCTTTACATGTATGTAACATGACATTACAATAAGCGTGTGGCCCTTCTACTTTCTACTCTCAAATGTTATCTGATCCCCTTTGTAAAACTAGTCACTGACCTAGAGTGCACACACAGCTCCCCACACACACACACCTCTTCATGCTGTTTCCTCCTCTCCTTGGCCCCACCCCCCAAGCGCCTGACACCTCTTCCTGATTGGCTGCATGACCCAGTAGCAGCCAATCAGGATGGACGAAGAGGCCCAGCCCCCTAGCAGCAGCCCTGCTCTCTCTCTGCTCAGGGAAATCCCGCGCCCCCCCCCAAGCCGGTCATGTCTCTATGTCCATATACTGTACACATACACATGTCCGGTATACACATACATGCCCAGAGAGGTAATACCGGTATGCACATACACGCTCAGAGTGGTAATACCGGCATACACATACACGCCCAGAGAGATAATACCGGTATACACATACACATGTCCGGTATACACATACACTCCCAGAGAGGTAATACCGGTATGCACATACACGCTCAGAGTGGTAATACCGGCATACACATACACGCCCAGAGGTAATACCGGTATACACCACCTATAACACCCCGAGAGCTAATACCGGTAAATACATACACTTCCCATAGAGTACTACCGTAATACACATCACGCCCAGAGAGGTATACCCGGTATACACATACACGCCCAGAGAGGTATACCGTTATGCACATACACGCTCAGAGTGGTAATACCGGCATACACATAACACCCCCAGAGAGTAATACCGTATAAACATACACAATACCCAGAGAGGTAATAACCGGTACCACATACACGCCCAGAGATCTAATACCGGTATATACATACCTCCCAGAGAGGTAATACCGGTATACACATACACGCCCAAGAGAGGTATAACGTTATAAACCATACACGCCCAAGAGGTAATACCAGTATACACATACACACGCTCAGATTGTAATACCGACATACACATACACGCCCAGAGAGGTATACCGGTATGGCCATACATGCCCAGAGAGGTAACCGGTATGACACATACACATCCAGAGAGGTAATACCGTTATTCACATACACGCTCAGAGTGGTAATACCGGTATAATAAAAAACACATACCTCCCAGAGAGGTAATACCGTATACACACATACACATCCAGAGAGGTAAATACGGTATAGCAACATACCCCGCCCATGAGAGGTAATACCGGTATACACATACACGCCTCAGAGAGGTAAATACCGGTATCACATCACTCCCAGAGAGGTAACACCGTTATAAACACATTACACTCCAAGAGAGGAATACCGGTATAACACATAACGCCCGAGAGTAATCCGGTATCACATCCATCCAGAGAGGTAATACCGGTATACACATACACGCCCAGAGAGGTAATACTTTATAACATACACAAGAGAAAACCCGGTATACACCATACGCCCCAGAGAGTGTAATACTCGATATAGACTACACGCCCAGGAGGTAATACCGGTATCACATACACGCCCAAGAGTTAATCGGTATACCACACAACGCCCAGAAGGTAATAACCGGTATACAACATGCACGCCCCGAGAGTAATACCGGTAATAAAACTACACGCCCAGAGAGGTAATACCGGTCTAACACATACACGCCCAGAGAGGTAAATACCGGTATACACATACACCCGCCCAGAGAGGTAATACCGTATAAAACACATACACGCCCAGAGAGGTATATCCGGTATACACTCACGCCCGAGGGTATAACGTATACACTTACCCCCATAGAGGTAATACGGTTACCGTACCATGCCCAGAGAGGTAATACCGGTATAACTCACGCACCCCAGAGAGGTTAATACCGGTACCATCCACGCCCAGAGAGGTAATACCGGTATACCACGTACTGCCCCAGGAGGTAATACTGCACTGGCACAGACACGCCCAGAGAGGTAATACCGTTATAACACATACACGCCCAGAGAGGTATACCGGTATGCACATACCGCTCAGTTGTAATCCGCATACCATACACGCCCAGAAGGTAATCACCGGCATACACGTCAACCGCCCAGAGAGGTAATACCGGCATACACGTACACGCCCGAGAGGTAATATCGGTATACACATACAACGCCCAGAGAGGTAATACCGGCATCACCATTACAACGACGCCCATAGATGTAATACCGGTTAAACACGTACAACGCCCAGAGAGGATACCATACCCTCGTTAGTAATCCACCATCCGCCATGGATCACCGATATCACATACAGCAAGGGTAATGACCGGTATCCACATACAGACGCCAGAAGTAATCCCGATATCACATACACACTGCCCAGAGAGGTAATACCGGTATACACATACACGCCCAGAGAGGTAATACCGGTATACACATACACGCCCAGAGTGGTAATACCGGTATACACATACATGTCCAGTATTACCCCTCATTTATTACTGGACAGAGCATCCAAATACAGGACAGTTTGGTTCAATACTGGACACCTGGTAGCCCTATAAAGTGCTGGTGACCTGTGGTTTCTAAACTCAGGCCTGGAAGGTGGGGTGGGGGTGGTGGGGGGGGTGGAACAGTAAAATGAGTAGTGCAGCACCTAGCTTCAACTTCCTACGAGAGCGCCATCCACGGGAAGTGAGCAGCAGGAAGCCCGGCGCGGCAGAACTCACAGTGATGGGTGATGGTTTGCATCCTGAACTCTTAATAAGCAGCACATGTGCACGGAGAGCTGCAGGATCCCGCAGGGTCGAGTCACTTCACACTGCCCATGTTTGCCGAATCTCATTGCTAAGGCAGGGCTAGATTTAACCCTTACACTGCCAGCGAGAGCTGCCAGGCACTGCGGAGCAGAGGGGTTAGGTGAGGCGGAGGTGTAATATACCAAAACCCTATAATACTTCACCCGTACGCCCACAAAATGGGCACACTTAAAAAGTGTTCTTTTAAGCAAATCTGGATTTGTAGGCTTAAGCTTGTCCATGCCAAATATACAGACCCGCCCTGCTCTGTTTGAAACACACCATTCAGGGGTTATTAGGGGAAGATCTACTAAGTGCTGCTTTCAGATCTAAGGTTAACTGTCATATAAGCCGATTCTCCCCATCCTGGAGTTAAACTCATCACCTTAACTTGGTCTGTGTCTGCATTATGAAGGATGGCTGTCTCAAGTCTAATTAACTCGAGCTCCTAACTCCTTAACTGATAGGGGGGTTATTCTTTAAACTGCGATAGTGCCGATCAGGGCACCATCGCATGGAAACTCACTTTGAAGTAAATGTAAGTTTCTGTGCGATAGTGCCCTTCTGGGTCACCCACAGGGGAAGGAGAGAGCCGGGACAAGGGCCCTGGACCCGGTGGGTCTCGGGTGGGAGGGGGGGGGGGGGCTGACCATCCTATTCTGCGGAACCCACACCCTTCCTTCGCCTCGGCTGGGCCTACTCACCACCTCCCCCCAGCCCTCAGGAACCTGGGACCCAGGTGAATACTCTGTCCTAGGCCCCACACATAAAAGCTATAGGCTGGCCTGGGGCCTCTGACCCGATCAGCACTATCGCAGTTTAAAGCTGCCGACCAAGCAATACATGTTTGTTTAAAAAAAAAAAATCCGTTCTGTACTATGAGAAAATACTTGTAGCATTTTTTTTAAAAAGAACTCTGAATGACATCTTTAATGTATTATAATATAACAAGCATTTTCTGTTTCTATAGCAACCCTTTACATAGTCACATCCCCTTCCTCTTCTGAAATAGGCTCTGGCACACCCATTTTTGAGCCCTGCCCTCTCTCTAGCAGTGCACCAACTGTATCTAGTGACTGCCTGGTCACATGATCTTCCCCACAGAACTTTGCATCTTTGGTCCTCTTCTGCTGCACTGACAGCCATTTAGTGAACCCCCGAGCCGAATCTTCGCTGATCGATCGCAGGAGAACGGATCGATCAGCAACTTAGCTAATTACTTCTCATTGTGTGGGTTGTATTGATGCACATATTAAAGGGGGTAGGGGGGGGGAGGGCAGCTTGTACTGCTGCTTTAAGCTCCTTAGTGTCTTGTCGGGTGTTAGACAGAAACAGCAACAACGTAGCTAGTTCTACAATACCGCGCAAAAGGACCTGGGGCGGAATATTTGCTGAATGGCCAAACGGCGTGGCTATAAATGAAAATATTCTATGTTTTGCAAAGTCTCTCAACTTACAGAACGCAGGCAAAATAGCAGCAGATTTATCAAGGGAATAAAATGCCACTCCTCCCTATGGGATTTTAATTTTTTTTTATTTTAACCCATTCAGTGCAAGAGGATTGAGGGGTTACATATATTTGGTGCTGTTTTTTGCCTCGGCTTTTACAGCAGGGAGAATTTGCCTAATAACCTCCCATGGCAGAGACACGCTCAAGTCCAGTCCTCAAGGGCCCCCAACAGGCCAGGCATTAGGGATTTCCCTGCTTCAGCACAGGTGACTCAAACGAAATGAATGAGCCACCTGTGCTGAAGCAGGGACAGCCCTAATACCTGGACTGTTGGTGGGCCTTGAGGACTGGAGTGAGCCCCCTCTAGGGGTCTCAACTAAATTCAGTCCAAAGCAAGTGCTTCGATTGGGATTTTCAGCCGAAAAACGTCTCGAGCGGCCTCATCGACGTGCACCCCAAAATGTCAGCTACGCGTCCCCCGCTGATGGAGACAAGCTTGGCATGAGGCATGAGGCAGCAACATTCTAAGCCAAAAAACGTCCCAGTTTCCTTATCAGAGGACCTTCTGCTCAGTACACTGCTACAAAGAATGGATTATCCCCACTTTCCTGCTGTCATCGCTACATTGTTCCCGGGTTTTAGCACATATTTGGCACGGCTGGGACTCCATGCCGATAGGGAGAAGAAGAATGCCATTATCTTTCGGAGAGCGGCTTCAATATCGCTGACGGCCTAAAAGGCAACGGGAGGAGGACTGCGCTGGCGAGTGAAACCTCGACGCTGAACAGGTCGAAAATACTGGGGGCAAATGCAGACGCCCTTAAATTACCGGGGCCTTGTTTGCTAAGCAAGACCTAAATCCATAGCCTCAAAGAAAAAAAAAACCCCCAACAAATACTGAATGTAGTGTACAGTACTAAGTTGGTGACAAATGAGCTACTCATTTGGTTCCACTCATGGTCGGGACAGAATGTATATTCCAATCTGTTTCTTACCTCGGAGGAGATTTTTTTTTTTTAAAAGGCCAACAGTGTTATACTACCTAAAAATAAAGATGCTACGTTTAAAAAAAAAAAAAAGATACTGCTCACATTTATTTCGTTTTCAGGAGTATTGTTAGGAGGTGCGTGCGCGGCTCGGCCTCCCAGCAGCCTTGCGTCTCACTTCGGGGTTCTCCTTCGCTCCCTGCTCCTCCCCCACGCGTTTCACACTGTCAGGGGGTATTGCAGTATTGTGGAAATAGACACCGGCAGCACATTGATCTTAACAAGGCAATCCGTGCAGCACTTTAAAAATATATATATACTGTATATATATATATATTTTGTTTTACTATATGCAGCCTTTGGTTACCTTTATTGAAGACTAGTTATCTAAGCTTACGATCGATTGGTTCTCATGATCGATCAGCAAAGATAATGCCTTCCCGGGTTCACTAAATGGCTGCCTTTCCGTTTGAATCAATCCTTCAGTCAGTGTAACTCAGCAGCTACAATGTATCCTGATATCACTAAGGTAATATTATCTATTGTTACAGTTTGCAGCTCAAACTGCTGGGAACATTGGCAACAAATGATCACAAACAGGAAAGTGGTGCAAAGATCTTGCACTGCTGGGGAGGTGGGCTAAAGCCTGCTATAGAAATCAAAGGATGCTCAGTGTATTAATACTCATTAAAAATGGCATAAAAAATAGGTAGTAAATATTATCTAATACTACTGAACGGATTTATTTAAAAAACACGTAGCATACTGCTTGGATTGCCCCTTTAACTGGATGTGAGATATTTTCCAGTGGTGGAAGGGGTTTTACGGGAGAAGATTGCTAAGTAAATTTGGAGAGGAGTAGTTTTTACAGTGACGCTCAATATTCGTGTGTACACAAAAACATCTTGATAGTTGAAGAAATAATCCAAAAATAGGAACACTATATTATATCCATAGGCTCATATATGCAATAACCATTTAAGGGGGGCAAAATAAAGACCTAGCGGTCAGTCTGCCTGACTACTGCAGAACTGGTCAATAATGCACACCCCTCTTAAGGTATAAACATCCCCATTTAGGGTCATAGGTAAATAAATGAGGGCTATTGTCCATTACCTGCCCTGGGGGTATACTGAAGTCCAGAACGCCAATAAAGGATAGTAGTTCCTCTGCGTGCAATCCTGAAGTGTAGAAGCAATATTGGTAGAGTAGAGCAAAGGTGCACTGCAACTGGAGAGAATCTTGAAGAAATAAGTGTCACGGGCAAACTCCAAAAATAAAAATGAGGATGTCAGGAGATGAACCATGACAAACGCACCAAACGCGTTCATCCCGTACAACTTTATTTCCAAGGATGTTGTGATATTGATAAAGTTGTACGGGATGAAACGCGTTGGTGCGTTTGTCATGTTCATCTCCTTGTGAGTTTATATATTAAACATCCTCATTTTTATTTTTGGAGTTTGCCCGTGACACTTATTTCTTCAAGATTCTCTCCAGTTGCAGTGCACCTTTGCTCTACTCTACCTAAGTAAATTTGGGCCTGAACCCCCTTGAGAGCGCACAACCTTCTTTTATTTACAAACTCACTATTTATTTCAGAGCCGCCCCCTCATCCTGTCTTTACAGTATACGTGCTGCCTACTACATGTAGTAATGTGTCCCTTCGGTAACTTGCAGCAAAGCAGTGTGCGAATCCTCTTCTACACAAATGTGTACATTGGATTTACCGACAACGTCACACATCAACCTTCTTACTACCCCCACCTCCCCCCCCCCCCCCCCCCCGTACACAATGTTTCCACTTACCCTTCCTTATAGATTAGGGGGGAGGGGAGGGGGGGAGCAACTCCAGCCCTCAAGGGCCACCAACAGGTCAAGTTTTTAGGATATCCCTGCTTCTGCACAGGTGGCTCAATCAGTCCCTGCTTCAGCACAGGTGGCTCAGTCTTCGGTTGAGCCACCTGTGCCGAAGCAACGATATCCTTCAAAAACCTGACCTGTTGATGGCCCTTGAGGACGGGAGTTGGCCCAACCCCTGGTGTATACTGTAGTAAAAGTACAGGTTTTCAGGATATCCCTGCTTCAGCACAGGTGGCTCAATCAGTGGCTCAGTCGAAGACTGAGCCACTAATTGGGCCACCTGTGCTGAAAATGGGACTGATTGAGCCACCTGGGCGTAAGCTGGGACTGATTGAGCCACCTGTGCTGAAGCAGGGATATCCTGAAAACCTGACCTGCTGGTGGCCCTTGAAGACCGCCGCGGCCCACCCCTGCTATAAATTGTGCACTTCCCTGAAGAAGGTCCTTAATGGACCAAAACGTTGGTTTACACGTGTGCAGCCATGTTGTTTGAATACAATCTTTTTGCTACATATGAGTGCAGTTTCTTTGCTTTCCCTGCTGGGGCAATCTGTTGCATATACTTGTCTTATGGAACATGCACCTAATGGTTTGACTCTTTTGCTTGGAGTGCCAGCTGTGCTCTATCTGTTTATACTATTACAGTATATATATATATCTATCCTGGATCTCATCCTACCTCTCCCATCGTACTTTCAGTGTCTCTTCTGCTAACACCTCCTCCTCCTCTATTGATCTCTCTGTGGGGGTACCCCAGGGCTCTGTCCTGGGACCTCTTCTCTTTTCTCTGTACACACTCTCTCTAGGTGACCTAATAACATCTTTTGGGTTTAAATATCACCTCTATGCTGACGACACACAAATTTACTTTTCAACCGCCGACCTTAAACTTGCTATACAAACCAAAGTTTCTGAATGTCTCTCTGCTATATCATCCTGGATGGCCCTCCGCCGCCTTAAACTCAACATGGCTAAAACAGAGCTCCTCATACTTCCTCCCAAACCTGGCCCTACTACCTCCTTCCACATTACTGTTGGAAAGACGATCATTCACCCAGTAGCCCAAGCACGCTGCCTTGGGGTCACACTCGACTCCTCTCTCACATTCGCCCCTCACATTAAAAACATATCTAAAACCTGTCGCTTTTTCCTCCGCAATATAACTAAGATACACCCTTTCCTCTGTTGCTCGACTGCAAAAACTCTGACCCAGGCCCTCATTCTCTCCCGTCTTGATTACTGTAACCTCCCGCTGTCCGGCCTTCCTGCCTCTCACCTGTCTCCCCTACAATCTATCCTAAATGCTGCTGCCAGAATCACTCTACTCTTTCCTAAATCCGTCTCCGCATCTCCCCTCCTGAAATCCCTCTCCTGGCTTCCGATCAAATCCCGCATCTCACACTCCATTCTTCTCCTCACTTTTAAAGCTTTACACTCTTCTGCCCCTCCTTACATCTCAGCCCTAATTTCTCGTTATGCACCACCCAGACTCTTGCATTCTTCTCAAGGATGTCTTCTTTCTACCCCCTTTTTATCTAAAGCCCTCTCCCGCCTTAAACCTTTCTCACTCACTGCCCCCCACCTCTGGAATGCCCTTCCCCTCAGTACCCGACTAGCACCCTCTCTATCCACCTTTAAGACCCACTTTAAGGTCTGGGACATAGTGAATAAAACAGTGTGGAGGCGTCCGTGGGTGTGTCGGGGGCGGGCCAGTGACGTCACGGAGCTGGTTCGCCCTCATTGGGCGAACCGCTCATGTGACCGGCCCTGCGCTCTGGCGAGCGCCAAATTTGAAACCATCTTGAGACCCACGCTTCCCCAAGCGTACGGGCGCGTACGCGAGCCCCTGCTAAAGCCGCTCATTGCGGCTGCAGGGGCTCAGTGCCGAGTGTGAGCGCGGCTCAGCCTTGCTCACACCACTATGTCCCAGGCCTAAGACACACTTGCTTAAAGAAGCATATGAATAGCACTGTGGATATTCTGAACACGATACATAAAGCTTGGCCCCCTGCAGACGCACTTACCAGAACTCCCTCCTACTGTCTCTGTACGTTCTCCCTACCTACCTATTAGACTGTAAGCTCCTCGGGGCAGGGACTCCTCTTCCTTAATGTTACTTTTATGTCTAAAGCACTTATTCCCATGATCTGTTATTTATTTGATTAGCACGTGTATTACTGCTGTGAAGCGCTATGTACATCAATGGCGCTATATAAATAAAGACATACAATACAACATATATATATAAAATGACAGCTAAATGATAACAGCGTGTGTTTTCTTTTCCCTGCCAATGAAAGCCGGGCTGTATCCGTCATTACTATTGACGGCAATGTCATGGAAACATATTTAAAGGGCAATTTGCTTGGGAGCCGTGATGTACACCAAGGACCCCACTTTATTTTGACTCTGACCGTAGCGTCTGCCTTTCCTGGTAGAAGCGCCCGGTTCCAGGAGGCGGCCACACTGGAACATACTTCAGTCCACGCATTTCCTGTTAGTTTTGTTTTTCCTGGGGAATGTAAGAGGCAATTTAATATGACTTAAATGCATCTTTTAGCATATAGGGCTCAGCAGCATCAGTAATGCTGACCGACCACACTGAACAGATATACCTCTCATAAATCCCTCTCACATACAGAGTGCCGGGGCAGGCAGATGGGAGGAAGGTGACGTCTTCCCCACCCCCCCCAAAAAATAATGCTAGAGCCATTCAATGACATGTTTAAAAAGAGACATAAAAACAACGTTTAATATGGCGTATAAACGATGCAGTACATTGAACACGTGTGTTATATACATTGAATTAATATTGAGGGGCACGGAATAGGATTTCTTAGAATACATTATGGCAGGGGGTGCTCAACTCCAGTCCTCAAGCCCCCTCTCATCCCCCCAACAGGTCAGGTTTTCGGGATATCCCACAGGTGGCGCAATCAGCACAGGTGGCGCAATCAGTCGCTGCTTCAGCACGGATGGCTTAGTCAGAGGCTCAGATTGAACCACCTGTGCTGAAGCTGGGATATCCTGAAAACCTGACCTGTTGGAGGGAGGGGCGGGGGGGGGGGGGTTGAGGGCTGGAGTTTAGCCCCCCTGCACTACGGCACAAAATCAAACTTAATTAACATATACATTTAAAAGTGAACAACCCGAGATGCTTCGGGTTGTTCACTTTTAAATGTATATGTTAATTAAGTTTACTGTCTATAAACAACCATGTGATGTGAATGGTACCCTGTCGAAAACATAAAAATGTTTGAAATAAAAGGGGGATTGGTGAAAAGGTTATGAAACGAGACGTTATTACGGCCCGATCTGACCTTACGCTGGTTTGCCAGTGTATTATGCTTTGAACAAAATATGTAACTAAAACTCCAATTTAAATAAAATATTAGAAATAGTTCAAGATTTTCAGCCTTCCACGCACCGTAAGGCTTACGATTATAGTGCCGGCTAATGTGCGCGCCGCCGGAACAAATACCTAAAGTCAAACTTAGCGCGCGTCGAAGCGCGACGGCGTTTTGGAAAGACAAAATATTTTGTCTTTTCCCAGCGATGGCCGCGTGACGTCGGCGTCGCGTGAAGCGGTTCAGCCAATGAGGGCGAACCGCTCGCGTGACGGCATGGTCCCGCCTGCACCACGCCTCCCTGTCGCTTCCTGATGCCTCCTGCCTGCAGCGCATGTTTGGCGTGAAGTCGCGCGGTCGCTCGCGCGCCCCGACGTCGGCACTACAATCCAGGCCTAACACACATAATAAGACAGGATGAATGATGGTGAAATGTTGGCTTTTAGTGAGTTTGGATGGTGTTTGATCCTTTGGGGTTTTTTTGCTTGCAGCTTTTTTTCGGTCACACCTCAATGGCAACGCAGCAAGTTATCTAATAACAATATCGGAAGTTTGCACGGGGTGAGCGCACAGTAACACATGGAACACAAGCAGTTAAGCCTGAGGCTACCAAAGCATTGCAAAGGCCTGCATTCAGGAACCAGAGGGGTTAACGTACATTATAAACCCCCTACAAACAGCTCAACCAGCATGACATCCCCAGACGTTAGCAGCCCAGGTGACCATCTTATCATGGGGGGACCATGGCTAGTTGGCCACTTGGTTCCTGAGCAGTGGGACATTTGAGGGCGGCTGTCTGCTGCGACCAATTCTCCGCCAGAGTTTGGCCGCCGCCGCCGGACCCTTCGCCGCAGCTGGACACTGAGTCACCGGGCGATTCGCCAATAAGGCCAGGTCATTTAAGAGGGTTTAGTGCTTAGAGTAGGGGTTTAAGGATAGGGATTTTAGGGTAAGGGAGGGTAGGGTAAGGGGTTTAGGGTAGGGGGTAGTGCTAGTGTTAGGGGTTAAGATATGGGGATTTTTAGGGTACGGGGTAAGTTTCGGGACCGGCGGCGAGGTGAGTGGCTGCTAAACACCGGCTGAAGGGGTTAATATACGCATACATTGAACATTGGGAATATAATTACATGTATTTTTATCCCCTCTTCTTATCTTGCCTAAGTGTATAGTGACTGTTAATACATAGGCAAGTTCAGCCCAACACCGGGCTGGGGTACCGTATGGGTTAAAAACCGGCGGTGACCTGATATTTCCAGGTATAGCACGTTAATAAGAAATTTGGCGCTAATAAGACATTTGGCATTAAATTAAACGCCCAAATATGACATTGGTCAAACCTCTCACTCATGCTTCATTTCATGAGACAACCCATAAGTAAATTACCCAATAACGCACGTTTTTAAGAAAACGTTTCCCCCTTATCAGGGTTGCGTGAATCAGAACCTGAAGATCCACCATATGTATGCGCTGAGACAATGAGGGTTATTTCATTAACTCTGATGGTGCCGATCTGGCCACTACTGCAGGGAGACGCCTATTGAAGTCAGTGGGATTGTCCGTGCAAAACTGCCCCGAACTGGCATTATTTCAGTTTAATAAATAACCCCTCGCCCACAATGTCTTCGAGTTAAATCTGGCGACGGGCATTTCAAAGACTTCCGACTCCACACGGTTGAAATTGAAAGGAGTTACAGGATTGGAACCGCGGTGTCTTCCAGAGCCGAACGGCAAGATTATCGGTTCCGGTGAGCCCTCGGTTCAAGAGATACTTACCGGTCCAGTAACCAGTATTTCTGCGTGGTGTTTAAAGGATATTTAAATGGCCATGAAATAGGAAGTTATACCCGATGAGGTTGCAGCTTTCTTGGCCTGAGATTTGTCCGCCATTTTGTTTATCTTGAGGGAGATTTAAACATCCAGTAAGTACCTTAGGAAATATAGGGGGGGGGGGGGCGGGGGGTGTTATCCTGAGCCACTACTAGTGGCATTTTGCTCCCACCCTGGAATAAAATGGGGGGATCCTGAAGCTGGGGTGGCTCACTCTGTCCCAGCTTGAGCATATGTGGCTCAATTAGTCCCTGCTTCAGCACAGGTGGCTCAATCAGTGGCCACCTCTGCTGAAGCAGGGATATCCTGAAAACCTGACATGCTGGTGGCCCTTGAGAACAGGCGTTTGCCCACAGACCCTGACAAATATGACTGGTATGGTGCTGTTTTCCCCCGCCGTTCGGGCACATTCAGACGTTTTTTTTCTCTCTCTCTCTCGGTACGGCGCCATGTGAGAATCTGAAATGAATAAAATAAACATATTGCATAACACTTCACACTGTCTGCGCGTGAAATGCACACACTGCGTATGTAAAAATCCGGGCGATGTAAGGGACCTCTGTGTGTGCCAGGAGAAACCACAAGGTATATAGTATCTCAGAGACGCGTACAGCATCCAGGATGGCTTCTGCACGGGGAAGGAGAGGCGGTTTCCTTTAATATTTTTTTTAGATTAGTCTCTGCACAGCAGGGTGGTTTATTAATTAGAGCAGTGCAATGGTGTAAGCCGTTAGCTTTGGACCCCTGCTCTGCCTTCTAGGGTTTCACGGAGGATGTTATACTGACTTTATATCCTGCTCTCTAATATTTGAACAGCGAGCGGCGAAATTTCAGTGGGAGGAAAAGACATGTAATTTAATCAACTTTATGACATTTGCGAGGGAATTCGGGCCACGTCTTTGTAGGTTTTTACTTATTTTTGTACCAGGGCCCTGAGATGATGAGATGCAGGAGACAGGCTGGGAGAAGTTGAATTTCTGATTTGCGTTGGCGTCGGGAGCCTTGTGGTCGACACGTCGGAGTGACGCTTGGGTCATGGATCATCTTAACGGTGTGTAATCGGTCTCGGGCCCTCGAGCGGAATTGTAGCTGGACTTTCATAAACTTGCTACTACGTCGAAGACGCAGTGCTGGCCTCAGTAATCCTACTAGAAATGAAAAAGTACACCGATACAGAGCGGGTGTACAGAACATCCCGCAGATTGTTAGCTCTTGGGTTCAGCGTGCGGCACCATTTTCACTACTTATGGTTGGTAATCTCTGTTTATTTACGTGAAAAGATTTCACCAGAAAATATAGTAAACTAGCTGAGAGACCCGGCGTTGCCCGGGATGTAAATGCGTAATAGGTAGTATTATTTATAAATCGTGGAACAATAGGTGAGTATTTGTTGGAAAGGTTGGATAATAATGTTGAAAAGAAAGATGGAAGAAAATGTAATACGATGTTGTATAAAAATGGTTTATTGTAAACACACCACAGTACAATGTATATTTTGGTGACATAAGAGATGTGAAAATGTGAGGCGTGTGTCCTGCTAGGGTGTGAGCGTGTGTGAGGCGGCGGGTGGGTGTTCAGTACGGGTGGCGCGTGGGTAGTGAGTGCTGGCTGTGGGTCGGGGTCCTGCTAGGGTGTGAGGCGACGGGTGTGTGGCAAGTGCGGGTGACAGCTGGTCAGTGATATTGTTGCGTAGGGGCAGGATGCGGCAGGTGTGTGTCGAGTGTGTGGGGTGGGTGAGAGGCGGCGGGTGTGTGTCGAGTGGCGGGTGTCTGTTGAGTGTGTGCGGCGGCTGTGTGGCGAAGGGGTGTGAGCGGTGGGCGGGTGAAAGGCAGAAGTGCGGGTGGGCGAAAGGCAGAGGCAGGAGGGCGGACGAAAGGCATTGAAGGAGGGGAGGTGAGGT
>WSYH01004048.1:0-21157 GCA_036426205.1 Ascaphus truei
ACCGTCCCGGACAAGCAGCGGAGCCCCGGAGTAAGCTGTTTGTCACAATATATATTTTTAAAAGTTTTTCATGTGTTATTTTCTTTGTTGCTTTTTCTTCTTAATATTATCCTAATTTAATTATTATTCTTATTTTCAATGTTTCTTATTTGCATTTATAATATAAACAAGTAATAATTGTCATTTTCTATATACATCTTGAGTTTACTATGTTTCCACCAGTACTGATATGGGTTAAACTTTATCAGACCATATAACATACCTGTTGAAAATCATCTAATCAGCTCTATTTTGTGATTGGCTCTTCTAACTATAAATACTGTGTGAACCACATATTTTTATATAGCCCCTGATAAAGTCTCTAAGAGTATATCCATTTATTTTCATTTTTATTGTGTTGGACTTTCGCTCACTAAGAACGGACAGTTATCCCTGTATTTTAGGGACCTATTGCCAGTGCAGTACGTGTTGCGTGGTTGGTGAGAAAGCTGACCCGGAAACTCCCCATGTACCGTGACTGACGAGGTTAACCCGGAAGCTGTCTATGGTGAGAGTCACGCTCGAACAGCAAAAAGGTGTTTGAATCCTGTCCTCCATACACGGAAGATCATCTACAACGGGTTCTTCCTGCCTAGCGACACAACGGCTTTATACCTGGAGCTGCTATCCGGTTCCTGCATCATTTGTTGGCGATTGAGATTTTATCTCATACAGAGGAGACACATTTTATTTGAACTCGGCTAGTTCCGCAAGCCGGGAGATGTCCCGGCTTGCTAGCCGAATCCCCTCGACGTGCTGCGCGTCACCGATGCGCGGTCACGCTTCATCGGGTGCCTGCGCCCCCTACGCGCGTGCCCAGGGCTCCCCGAGGGAGCCCTGGTGTCCCGTGATGTGGGGGACGGCGGTGGGGGGTTCCGGGGGACCCGGCGGACCCGGAGAGGGGAGGGGGAAGCCCCGATCGGAGGGCCGCTCCTCCGAGGCTTCGGCGCGCGCCCGGGACACCACGGCGCGCGCCCGGTTACTGTCGCGGCCGAGACCAGGTAAATGCTCAAATAAACTTGGCCGCGACAGTACATGCGATTAACCCTTCTCCGTTTGTGAGTGTAAAGTTCATAATTTATCCAGTCCCTTATAAAATTGTTAACCTTACTACACTATGAGTGCGCCTGTTTTCTGTTTATTTCTCCTCTAGATATATATATCCAAATGTAACCAGGTCCCCTCTGGTCCCCCTCCTCTTACCTCCGTTGCAAGGAGCGGGCGAGTGTGGGTCACCGGCGTTCCGGCGATGGTGCCGCCATATTGCTTTGTGCTGCACATGCGCATTACTAGTTCGCGCATGCGCAGAGAGGTGCTGGAGTTGCAGTTGCCATTTTGGTACACCTTGCGCATGTGGCAGCCATTACACATTAAGATCCGCAGAGAAACTACAAGTCGCAGCAGCCTCAGGGACTGCATACCACATGCATGGCAGGAGCCAATAGGGCTGCAGGGTTCTCTAGCTGGTAAGAAGATACATTTGGCAACCTCAGGATGTCACTGTAACTTGTGAAGGGTTATAATATACACAAAATCTCTGGGTTGAATTGAACACGACTTAGATATAATAAATATAGTTTATTCCTTATAAAAGGTGAACACACAAGATTGCACAAATAACATACAGAATATAGCACTTACATGGGATGGGGCAATGAAGCAATCAGGTACAGGATTGACAATTCATCAAGGTAATCAGGAATCTTTCAGATGTTCCAACGAAGACCCTGGGTATAGGGCTTATACTGGTTTATATGGGATTCCAGCCCAATACCTTAACATTGGGTGCCAACTATTGGTTAGCAATTACCTGCACCCAATCCCTCTCTGCCAACAAACGTGGGAAGAATTGTTGGACCATGCCCCCAGATAGTTGGCACATGCGCACATTTTCCACCTGGGGTCTCATTTCACTAGCCCTACATTAAAGGAAAGGCGCTTTACAGTCTACCAGACGTGTATCTGGTCAGGAAATCCTTTGTCTGTAAGTGTGAATTACAACACTTACAGACCACTCAAGCTCTGCTTTCCTCCGCCTAGTGTACAAAATCAGAGTGGTGAAGCCTTTTATCAGGGGGTCTGTTGTAGACAACTGGTCGCCCCTCTGAGCATTAACATATAGCAGAGCCAGTATCTTTCGCGGTCTTTTATACCAGACCCAAAATACAGTACATTTCTTAATATCTAAACATATTAAAATAATCCGTTCGGCTGGGCCGAGTGAGCTGAAACTTGCCAGACCCTCATGCCGGAGGGGACTCTCCATGGTGGCCAAGTTTCAGCTCGCTGCAACCCACCGGACCGGAGTTACACAAATACAGTTTTTAAAGCACATTTACAAAAGTGGCTTTTTTCTGCCATGCAATTCAATGGCAGAAACCCAAACTTTACCCTTATCCTGACTCTGTCCTGTTGCTCCGAGAGGGTCGGTATTTGCCATGCAATCATGCCGGAACTATCACTACATGGTAACCAACTCTCAGCCCTCTAGGCTGAACAGAACCGGAGTTATGGGTTCATGTTTCTGCTCATTCTGACTTAGCCGTTTTCACCTTGCGGCTTCTACCTCCGCCATTAGAGTCAATGGTGCGATCCTCGTAACGAGCGTGACCCTTTACCGGGGTCATTGATTGTCGGACCCGGTTGGGGTCGAGTGAGGGGTTTCCTAGGATCTAGGGGCAAAAAGAATTTTACTCTTTTTAAGACAAAGGGCCTCAAGCAGTAAGCGCCGAAAAGGCTTTTATCGCCATTTTCTCGCCAAAATGCCTTCCCAATTCAGTAAGCGCGTTAAGTGGCCAAAATCGGCAATTTATGTTCCCGATAAAAAATTATCGGCATGCGGGTGCCGATATGCCACTTATCGGCACTTTTTGAACTCGGCTGAATTCAGGTAGCCCAGATCAGCTTTTCGCTGCTGATCGGCACTCCAGAATTGAGATTTGAACGCCAATCCGTCCCGCCAACTAAAGTTGGCGGGCTGGTGGTGTATAAGCATCGGCAAGGTCGACACTTAGAAAAAATCAGGCCTTTTACCTGGCTGGGATTGATGCCGGGAGTCTCCGGAGCTGATACCCATTAATACCAGCACCGCAGCCCCCCGGCATGCATCCGAGGCAGGTAAAATGCATTTAAAGCCCACTTCATTACCTTAGCGGCTAACCGCTAAGGCAATGAAGGAGTTAACCCGCCGTGCCAGGTTTATTGTGGGTAGCGGGTGTGGGTGAAGGGGGTATTTGGCCTTTGTTGCTTATTTAGGGCTTGCAGGTGGGTTGCGGGTACACTCAACCCCTTCACGACCGTAGCAGTTAATACTGCTATGGTCATGAAGGGATTAAGGCTCCCGCTACCCACCCGCAAGCCATAAACAAACCACCGTTGGGGCCAAATACCCCCTTCACCCACCCCCGCTACCCACAACAACAAAAAACACACACAAAAGCCCCACACTAAATAAATAAATAAATATATATATATATATAAATAAATAAATAAGTTATAAATATATATATATAAATATATTACCCCAACAACCCCTAAACCCCCTAACATACACATATATGCACATCAATAATACAATAGGCCGACGGGGGCTCTCGGGTGTTACCCGCAGGCCTGCAGTACCAATTCTGTCATTGTCCCCCCCAATTAATGTCAAAACACATACATACTTATAAAGAAATAACCCCCACCCCAAAACATACAGAACAGTAATGGGCACAATTACTATTATCCACAAATGGATAATAGTGAATGTGCCCATTTTAAATACATAAAGAACAATAAATACAATAAATACATATAGCACTCACCCATGTCCGGCTGCCACGATGAAGGCCATCCTCATCTTCATCACCGTCCATGCCCCCTCCGATGCTGCAAAACAGAAACAAGAATAAAAACATCCAATGTAATGTCCCCTAACCCTTTAATCACCATAGTGGTTATTAAACGCTATAGTCATTAAGGGGTTAACCCACCCTCACCCACCACTCGGGAGGCCTACATACCCTCCCCCACTATCCCCCCACCCCGTAAGGCCTAACCATCCTCACCCACTACCCAGCCGGGAGGCCTACCCACATACCCTTGGGGCCAATACCCCCTCCCCCCACCCCCAGTACCCACATTAAAAACAATACACAGCCACACAATAAACATCATTCTATTTATTAAATACATAACCCACCCCCTGTGCCCCTCCATAAATACATGACTTATTCTTTTACATACAGGGTTCATACCCCAGGCCCACGTGAGTCCCCAGTGGGCCTGACGGGTCACCTCACAGACTTACAGGTTACCAGCAACTTGTTTCATACAAGTTCTGGAGGCCTGTTGGTGGGTCCCGCCAGGCACCATGGCCCACCAGGTGGTCTCCGCGGGTCACTGTGGGCCACAATTGAGTCCCCACGGTAGGCATGCGGATGTCTGGGGGCCTCGGGTCAGACCCACAGGTGTCTGAGGGGCCTCGGGTGGTTCCTATGGGGATCTGGGGCCCCACGGGTGGGCACTATGGGTCTGCGGTGCCCCCACAGATGTGGGGCCACCGGTTCTTCCCCGCAGGTGTCCCACGTGGACCACGCAGCCTGATACCTGTGAGATACCCGAGGATACTGCAGGTGGTCTCCAGAGGTCTCTAGCAGAACCAAAAGGAACAAACCATGAATGTAAAATAAATAAACCTGACTTATACATTCAATATATCAATCCCCCCCCCTCCCCCCAACACATACAGTACAATAATGTGCAAAATAACTATTATCCAGATAGGGGTAATAGATTATTTGCCCATTATTAAACACATTAGCATATTAAAATAAATAAAGTACTACTGACCTCATCGATAAGAAGCCCCCGTCGCCAGCAAAATCCTAGTCCTCCGTTGCCCACAAAATACATAGTCAATACATTGCAATTACATTCAGATATCAATTAACCCCTTAATCACCTTATCGGATAATAACCGCAAAGGCAATTAAGGGGTTAAGCCACCCTGGCCCGATACCCACCCTTCACCCATTCATTTGTACAGTGGCTTCATCATGCAACTATATATATACACACATATATATATAGATATATATATATATATATATAGATATATATATGTGTGTGTATATATATATATATATATATATATATCTATATATATATATAGATATATATATATATATATATATATATACACACACATATATATATCTATATATATATATATATATATCTATATATATATGTGTGTATATTTAAAACAACCTGCTAAATGTGAGTACGTCTACATAACTGTGATTGCACAACCAATGGGGTGGCCAAGGAAGGTAAATAGTAAAAATAAACCTATGTCACTTTAAGATAATACATAAAAACCAAAAGTGTAACTTTAATAAAAAATATAGAAAATGAAAAAATATAAAAAATACTCAAGGTAATGTAAAAAATAAAATCAATGGATAAGTCCATAAAAACCTTAAAAAAACCTTAAAAAACACAGAGTCCCATTCCAGATGAATGCATCCAGGTATTAGGCAGCCCGTTTGTAAGGGATCACAACTCCCTATAGATACCTATGGAAGAAAAGAAAAGAAAAAACAGGCGCACACCTAGTGCATTAAAGTATAACAATTCAGTTTATGGAACAATAAAAACAGACAAATGCCCACTCACAAGTGTACACGGTATTCAAGCGTTATGAGATAGGCCCTCATAAGCCAGTGTTAGCGTCCGAATCAGCAATGGTGTCCTCTCCTGCACACAAGCCGCATGGTCTACTTCTACCGGAAGTGACGTCCACCCGGTCGGGTGCCCGCAAAGGAAGTCCCTCCGGGAACCAGGACCTTCAGCTACCTGCTCCAGTAAGTCTCCCTCATACACAATCTTTTGAAGCGATCTCCACCCATAAATGTAGGGGGGATACATTCAATGCCCATAACTCTTAGGGACCTTGGATCTTTAAAGTGTTCATTACAGTAATGGTGGGAGAGGTTATGTTTTTGGCATCCATTTATTATATTTCTTCGATGCTCTAAAAACCTCGTGCTTAGAGCTCTTGATGTGCGGCCCACATACTGTAGGCCGCACTCACATGATATCAGATAGATAACATATTCACTGAGACAGTTAATATATTCTGCTATATCATGTGAGGTGCCATTAGAATAAGATGTGAATTTATTAGTTTTAATCAAGTGTTTGCACGTTAGACACCTGCCTCTCCTACATCCAAAGTTCCCCTTTACCCTGATGGGAATGGAACCATCCACTCTTAATTTATTAACTACTTTTGATGTTTTTAATTTGCTTGGAGCAATCATTGTTTTGATACTCCTTGCTTTCCTAAAGATCACAGGAGCATGTTTT
This sequence comes from Ascaphus truei, assembly GCA_036426205.1. NCBI lineage: Eukaryota > Metazoa > Chordata > Amphibia > Anura > Ascaphidae > Ascaphus > Ascaphus truei. The sequence goes on from WSYH01004048.1 coordinate 6,397, forward strand.
GGCAAAAGATGACCAATTTCTGGATCGCTGACCAGAATGTTCCAATGGTCATTAAAAACTCTTTTAATTTGTTTAGCGGACTGTCCAATGGTCATTAAAAACTCTTTTAATTTGTTTAGCGGACTGATTAAATTGTGTGATAAATTTAGGTACAGAGCCTTTAGATTTGGCCTCATTTTTACACATTGTTTTTACTTTAGATTTTTCCAATAAAGAAGCACGATCCAGTAGACTGGCATCTGAAAATGATTTATTCACAATTGCCATGTCATAGCCTTTTTCCTGAAACTTTACTGAAAGATTTTTACCCTGGGTATAGAAATCTGTGTCCATTGAACAGTTGCGTCTTAATCTATAGAACTGACTTTTTGGTACATTATCTAACCATTTTTTGTAATGATTGCTACCATATTGTAGGTAGCTGTTCGCAGCCACAATTTTAAAATGTGTTCTTGTGTGAATTTCATTGTGAAGACCCACAAATAGCTCCAGATCTAAAAATACTATAGTGTCAGGGTGTATGTTATATGTAAATTTCAACCCCATCTTGTTATCATTGAAGGACTCCAGAATCCCCTCCAGGATTCCCCTCTCACCATCCCAAATAATAAGAATATCATCCCTAATTAACCAGTAATAAAAGGGAGGGAGTTTCTTTCCCTGGGGCCAGCTGCACTCCTTGTTGCTGCTATGTGATATGAGGTTGTCTCTTTCTGCACTCCTTATTGCTGTTATGTGATATGAGGATGTCTGTGGAGCTTCAGTGAAAGGATGCAAACTTTCTAATGCAGATATTGCTGGCTATTCTGTGGCTGGAGACATCACGCTGGGAGAACTGGTTGTTGTACACCTGAATGTGGAATCCCTAATAAAAAGAAGGTTCAGAGAACAGCAAAAGCCTCTTTCATTCTTCTCAGGGTCTGATGCTGCTGCTTCTTTAAATAAAGGCTGGGACTCAACCTTTCACACTATCTCATTTCTTATGGTCCCAATATGTTCTAGAATCCTTCTACGGAATTATCTGCCGGTCTTATCAACATACTGTATACCAGCACAACCTTTTCACTGATGTTGGGAATTTTTTAATTTTTACACCCTCCTTAACTTTTGTTAGAGCAAGGTTTCACTCTCGCCCCCACAGGCACTTTTGCACCATAATTGACTGTATGAAGTGAGGCAATGAGAGTAAATAAAATGTGACTGTAGTGGATAGCATAGTCACATAACAGAATTATTAAAGTGCTAATTTAGGAGAAACGCTGAAAAATTAGTATTGCAATTTCATAAACTACAGATGTGGCCGGAGTTACTGTTTTCAGAGCCACAACCGCTTGCGGTGCCATTATCAAGAACGATTGCACCACAAAAACAGCAAGCACAGGTCATAGCTTCTGAATCTGACCCATTCAGCATTAATCCTTCAGACCATGAGCATAGCAACCTTATAGTCTGAAGGAGCTGTGCAGAGGTACACGAAACACACAGAAGCAGTCTCTATAACTTCTGTGTCTCCCAGAGCAGCTTAAGGTAAGAAGCAGGCTCTGTGTGTGTCCCACCACTTGATGATGCAGATGACCAAATTTGGTTATCTACATTATGGGTTGAAACTGTCTGGCTAACCCCTGGATAACGTAGATGACCTATTATGGTCCTATAGTGTTCCCCCACATGATGTCGATAACCATATTCAGTGATCTACATCATCAAAGGGTTTGGACAGATACAGAGACTGCTTCTTACCTTCAGAGCTACTATGGGAGACATGGCACTCATGGAGACTGCTTCTGACTGTGCCATGTACTTCTGTGCAGCTTTTTCAGTCTGTCTGGCTCAGCAGTATTAATTTTGTGGGGGTCCCATTCAGAAGCAGGGACCCCCACAGTGTTAATCCTCTAGGGCTGCAAAATGTACTATTTGTTGGTGCCACAAGTTGGTCTGATGCACCGAAAACAGTAACTCTGGTCACATCTGTATTTTAAAAAGCTATTGTGGAATGGTAGTAATAGTTTATGCAAAAGAGGTGTGTTGTTTTGAATATGTTACAAATATTAAGCAAAAGTATGTTGTGTTTTTGGTAAGGAATTAACTTATTGATGTTATCGACAGTTAACATACAATACGTATTTTTCTCATTCAAAGTGTAAATACTTATTTGACTAAACAAGAATTACATAGAGATGTAATGTCTTCACTATAGAAGGATTTGAAAGTTTTTTTTAAATGGATACTGTAATAGATGGATCGTGTCAAAGAGGCTGATTTTAAAACTTTATTCTTTAATTTGAGTCCATTGGTAGTGAGTTTTAGTTATACTTACCTGACCGCATCGTGAGACATTTATATCAGCTCCCTGGAGTGCCTGCTTGGCAATGCGGATGTCACTATGATGCTGCAAGAATAAATATGGCTTGCTTTTAACCGCCAAGGCAGGCACCTGGGCACACTCTCTACTCACATACATTGCGGGAGTAGCTCTTTGGAGCACCTGCATGCTATTGTAAATAACATCATATATGGTGTAAGGGTAACAAAGATGTGTACCTAGTCATCTAGCTGGGGATTGGAAATCATTCTATGAAGTGCTGTGTGATGTACAAGGATCTTGGTATATAAGTAACCAGTTATACAGCAGTAACTCACTCACAGCTGGAACCCTGGATACTGGTACACTCTTTTGTATAACGACATACCTGTACTACACATGATTTAATTGGTATTATACTAAGGTACCCTTTATGCAGCATGATATATATTGATGCATCACAAAACCTTGCGGTCTGAAGGTGGTGGTATAGCTAATCTTAATCTTACCCTACTTTAGAGATAATAAAGATTGATTACTAAATACCTTTAAGAGATCACACACCCAGTAAGTTATTACATCTATTATATACAGGTTGATAGAAGGTGTAGGACATATTGACATAGGTTCAGAGACAATACAGTATAGGTATGATTCTACATTTTGGTACACATCCCTTTAATGGGGATATTAGAAACGCATTTTAAATGTGAGGTATCACTATAGTGCTGAAGTTCAGGCACCTGAATACTAGGAGCCTCTCTGGAATATACTATTCAGAGAGTAGTCTTGAATTTAGAGAGGGTTAAAATCAAAATGCCCTCAATGTACACTGTACACTAGTGACATGATTTGGCGGAGATACTTACCACAGCCATTTATACCGAACAGAGAACGTGTGTAACAGAAACAAATACCTATAATCTATGAACTAATGCTTTCGGAATACAATGCTATATAGGATCTCATAAAAAGTGATACTTGAACTTACATATCATTTGTGGAGCATTCCCTAAGAACCTAATACAATATTTGTGTTTTTTGTGTTTTTCTCTCGACTACTTTTAGATTAATTTCACTATAGAAATATTAATAAAGATTATTTTAACAGTTAGTATATAATCCTGTAAAGACCATTGTATAATTATATTATAAATATTCGGTCTGCGGTGCGCCTTATAAAGGGATTCTTTGTGTGGATCGTGCCTCTTTGACATGATCCATCTATTACAGTATCTATTTCAATATACTTCACTACTTGCAGCACACAGAACGTATCTGGAGTTAGAGCGAGGTATCCTTTTCTATTTGTTTTTTTTTTTAAATGTAATGTTTTTTACTAGATTTCCAAAAAAGTTCACATTACTCAGAATTTCCCAAATGTCCCCAGAATGTCACCACTTTATAACAGAATATAATGGAAACGTCATTACAGTTCTTTATATAAAGGGCTATGTGAGCTTGCACATTGATTTTTAATTGTTACCAAACATTGTTTGCTAAACTTGCTGCTTTTTCCAAATGTTTTCATAAGAAAAATAAGCAATTTTCTTCTAGTTTGCCAACTTCAGCTGAAAGTTGTGCATATTTTTAGTATGAAATCAGTTTTTATTTTCTTGTCACAAAGCAAACAGTGTAGACAATTTCTCACCATGTGTAAAATACTAATAATTTCTTGTTGATTGTCAATTTGCTTTTCCTCTCCATTTCCTTTAACAATGTCACTGTAAAAGTAATGTCACTATGATTTACTCTTGATATTTCCTTATTGGCTTTCACGGGCCTCATCAGTCGTCCAACCTTGCCTGGATCAACCATGTGCTTTCTCACAGATACTGTACTCATTGCCTCCTCAGGACTGATCTCTTCATTACACTATTTTCTTCCATCTTAACCTTGATAAGTGTCAAATAGCAGCTTATAAAAAGGTGACTGCTAATTCAGACAGGTGGAGAGGATACAGTATCTGATACACAAGCAAATAAGTCATGGTATACAATACAAAACAGTTGTATGACCTTCAGCTCCAATATCGCTCTATCATAGAAGATGGCTTGACAGCATGCTGATGGGTTTATGCTCTGTATGGCAATAACTCTTGCCTGCACCTGTCATTTTCTTCAGTAGGATAAGAACAGATTATATCTATTTTACTCTGTGTCTTTTTCTCTGCAGATATTTAAGCTTAGCTGCATTATTGCAAGTATTCCAACATGAGATGCTCTCCTGTGCATAGGATGGAAATTGACATTTTATAGTTTTATTTATTTATTAAACATATTGGCTCATTGCTAAGAAAAATCATTATGTTAAATAATGACAGTTGTATGATCAAATTAAATAATAACATTAATCATACCATGTTACCAAAGAAGATACCATTAGAAAGAAGAATAAGAGCTAATTTTAGCAATAACGGCATAACTTTCTTTTTCATTTTCATTTATGAAACATAACGTTTTATACATTAGATACATGTTGGTAGTGCTGCGGTAGTTATTTGAGATGCAAAAATATAATTAATTTGTATGCAATTAAACTCCTTTACATTTATCCTAGTACTACTATCTCACCTGACCCAAGGAGTCTCTACGAGCTGTTCTGTGGTTCCCTGACATCTGAGTTCCCCCAGTTCCTTTGATATTTAAAAAAAAAATTGTCCCGGTTTAGACACACAAAAACTACAAATACGTATAGCAGAAGAACTACAAATGTGTCTGCGTGTTCACCGAAAGAAAGCCACAACACCATCATGGCTCTCTATTGTTCGCTGAAGAGAGCCCTGACTCTACAGCCATTTCAATATTTTCTCTTGCCTGCTGGACAGTCTGCCAGCCCTAATCCGAGGGGTTCCCAGACCGAGATACAGTATTAAAAATAGGATAACCTCTGACAATAAAAGCAGGGGATTGCTGCTGTAAGTGAATTACTTGTGGCTTATCCATCTTTTTAAATTGCTATTGAGTAGTAGATGTATGTATAAAGCGCTGAATCTATAGTAGTACTGGGATAAATGTAACCCAAGTTTACCTGCATTAAAATGAGGAGGAAATGTATGCATCCCATAAAGGTATAAATGCGTGGTTTAGGTATAGACAAAACAAAGCAAGCAGGTTTATTTTTATATTGTATACATAGTTACATAGTAGATGAGGTTGAAAAAGAAATATTTCCATCAAGTTCAACATATGCTACATTTAGATGACAGATACTTATCCTATATTTGTATTTACAGTATATTGAAACAGAGGAAGGCAAACAAAAACCCAAGTGAAAAATAATCCAATGATATCTCATAAAGGGAACAAATATATTCCGTCCTGACTCCAAATAATATTGTATATTAATTCTGAATTGCACAAGTTAACTTTTCTCTGAGTATCCTCTTTGCTCTACCCACACACTGTAAGTGGCAGGGACATTCATAATATAGACCACATAAGTGGTTCTGCAACTAGGAAAATGTTCATGTGGCTATGTCTTTTTCTTCTTTCTTTCCAGTCCCATTTGAAACAATTACTTTATTATATTTTTAAGAAACCTACGTTTTACACGTCTCGTGGCCACATCCAAAGCACCAAAATGGTTTACTGGTAACAAGGAGGAATATTTAAGATGGGGTAAAATCTTAAATACATGCGTTGTCAGAAGAATTTTTAAGTTACTTGAAGATTATGGGACCTATGTCCTGAAAAGCCACATATCAAGGCCTTTCGCCAAAAAAGCCTACTGCGATTCAGTAAGCCCCGATACGTCGTCGATAAAAGCCCTTTCGACTATTTTTTTTGGCTATTTTTTTCCCTGAAAAAAATCACCAAATGAGCGACGAGAAGCCACTTATCGGCAGGTTTTCAAACTCATGCAATTCTAGTAGCCCCGATTAGCTTATCGAGGCTAATCGTGGCTCTAGAATAGAGATTTCCTCTCAAAATCGTCCCGCTGGGAAAAGTTGGCAAGAAGGTAGTGAGAAGCTGCCGATAAGCGGCGACAGGGGACTTAAAAAAAAGGAATTTTTCCTGCATCAGATTGATGCCAGCAGTCTCCAGAGCTGAAACCCATTAATATCAGCAATGGAGACCCCTGGCATTAATCCCATGCAATAAAAATGCATTTACAGTCAACTTCATTACCTAAGCAACAAACTGCTAAGGCAAATGAAGGGGTTAACCCCTCCCGCTACCCACCAAGGGCCAAATACCCCTTCACCCACCCCCACGACCCACAGTAAACACTAATACCCACCTCCTCTACCCACACATTATTGACACCAGAGGCTGCAGGTGTCCGGGGGTCCTGTGGTCATCCCCACAGGTGTCTGGGGGCCTCGGGTTGTCCCTGTGGGTGTCCAGGGTCCTTAGGTGGTCCCCATGGGTTTCTGTGGGCCCTTGGTTTGTCCCCACAGGTGTCCAGGAGTACACAGGTGATCCCCGCGGGTGTCTGGGGGCCCTCGGGTAGTCCCCTTGGGTCCCCGCTGGCCTGCGGTACCATTCCTGTGGCCAAATTTTTTTTCTAACATTTAATTAAATGCACTCCCCTCCTCCCCCAACACATACAGTACAGTAATGGGCAAAATAACTATTATCCAGATATGGATAATAGCTCATTTGCCCATTATTAAATAAAACATTAGCCAGCCAACATGAATTATGTAAATAAACCTCTCAATTTACCCATGCCATCATGAAGGGCATCCTCATCAGCATACTGCACAGCTATGTCCTCCGTTGCCAGAAATAATACGATAAACAATACAAGCTAATGGCCTCTAACCTCTTAATCCCCTTAACGGTTAATAACCACTATATTAATTAAGGGGTTAACCCACCCTGCCCCGCTACCCACTCTGGAGGCCTAACCACCAACCCTGTACCCATTGATTGGCCTAGTAGTACATCATACCCATATACAGTAATATGGCCATGATAATCCACTATAGCAGCCAATTGTCACCCTAATAAAAAAGCCTGAAGGCCAAAAATACACAATAATAAAACATATACACAAGCACCTAAACACCCCAATTAAATAAATAAATGCACTAGTCAACCAATCAATTAATTAATTTTAAACACTAGCCAACAAAACAATTAATGCATTTAAACCTGTAGTGAACAAATCAATTAATTAATAAAACCACTAGGCAACACATCAAATAAGGCCAGTAGCCAACAAAATAAATATTTAAATAAAAATGCTAAACAATTGGAAAATGAAATAAAAACAAGCCATCCAAATTACAAACAATTTAAGCCAAACAATAAACAGAAAAAGAGAAAACAAAAATCAATTGAAAAAATGCTTTTGCCAAAAAATGCATTGACTGTCACTGTATTGATCTGTACCCTAAACGGACACAGATTAATACATTATCAGTCAATGGGCAATGAAAAACATAAAAATAAAATAATACAATCAAAAAAACCTGAAAAAAATACATTTACACAACGTACATTCAATATTTTTCTTACCTTTAGAAGCATTCAACCTCCGAAACCCGATGTTGTGTAACACTCGGCCTGCCCGCAAACCAGACGAGACCCTGGTACTGAGGTGGAACGGAAGAACACCACGCACTTAACAGCAAGCGGGGGCACGACCGGAGTGGGGTAAGTAGCGTAGCTGGTCCAGGGACAAAAATAGGTGTAATAAGGTACTTGCCAAATCCGGCGTAGAATGGTCGAGTCCGTAAGCCAATGGTGAAGGAGTAGAGATGGTTGCATCATAGAGAGTTCGTAAACCAAGGTCATGGAGAGGAAAGAGCTGCATCGTCGAAGGTCCGTTTGGCAAGTCCAAGGGATATAGACGACAGTGTGGAAGAGGGTCCGTGAGCCAGGTCCGGGGGGTCCAGAAAGCAGCATGGTCGAGTATCCAAAGCCAAGGTCAAAATCCAGGGAGGTCAGCAGAGAATCCGTGTTCCGGAAAGGGCCTGAAACAAACAAGAGAGAGCCAAGAAGAAGCAGACAGCACCAAGGTACAGTAGCTATGCAGAGCACTGGGAGAATGGGGAGACAGTGCTAAATAGTGGGCAGTAACTTATCAGCGGAATGGAGGAGCGGAGGTGCAGTCCAGGGATCCAACCTGATGGGGACAGGGGCCCGGGGGCTGGCCAGAGTAGACCTGGGGCTGAGGAGCGCGCTAGTGCACAGGCCCATAAGGAGAAGGCAGGACTAACTTCAGGATGCCGGGTATGAGTTGCCTGGGTCCGCGCGCCCCTGTAATGGTGACGCGCCCGACTTGGAAGAGGGAGAATAGCCGCGAGGGGAACGCAGAGGGACGCCGCTGGGGATTCGGGGTGGCGGTGGTACAAGGTAAAGGAGTACCCCCCACTCGAGGATCTGACTCCGGACGATCCATCCAAGGTCTGTGGGGACATTTTTGGTTGAATCGTCTGAGTAGGGACGGAGCGCAGAGATCAGACCGCGAAACCCAAGAACGTTCCTCAAGTCCGTAACCAAAAACTGGACCTTGCCTCTGGAAATGCGAGAGTCGATGATGGACTGAATTTCGAATTCCTGTTGTCCTGGTACAATAGCGGGAGGAGGTCGAAGAGAAGGATGAGAAAACTGCGCGCCTTGGATGAAAGGTTTCAAGAGCAAGACATGGAAGACGGGTGAAATCTTCATGGAGGGGGGCAGAAGGAGTTGGTAGGCCACAGGTTACCTTGTCGCAGGATGGGGAAGGGACCCAGGAACCTGGGAGACAATTTAGGGGTTGGAGCCTTCAATTTGATATTCTTAGAAGAGACCCAGACCTTCTCTCCAGGTTCAAACTTAAGAGCCTCCCGACGAAGCCGATCTGCCTGTCTCTTCTGCCTCAGGACTGATTCCTGTAAAGCCGTTTGAATCCTCCTCCATGACTCCTGTAACATGGTAATCCTAGAATCTGCTGCAGGCACTCCAGATGTAGGTAAATGCATAGGAAGGCGACTAGGATGAAACCCATAGTTTACAAAGAACGGTGATTCCTGAGTGGATTCATTCTTGAGAGAGTTGATAGCAAATTCAGCCCAAGGAAGTAATTCTGCCCAATAATCCTGAGAGTCGGAAGAAAAACATCGCAAATACTTTTCCAGGGACTGGTTCATGCGCTCGGTTTGCCCATTAGTTTGGGGGTGATAACCTGAAGAAAAAGGAGAGTAATGCCTCGCCTCTGAGAAAACGCACGCCAGAACTTTGAAACAAATTGAGTACCACGGTCAGAAACAATGGACAGAGGAACGCCATGAATACGGAAAAATCCTGAGGCACCGCTCTATACATCAGAGCGTCGACGGAGGACTTGATCTACACCTGGCCATCACCCCTGTTTTGTCTCAGACACTCACTGTATCCGGCCCTGCTATAAGTAGGGGTTTGGGTTTTAACCCCTTGAAGACCCGCTGCAGCAGGCTCCTTTGTTTTAATAAATAGTTTATTTTTTCAGCTTCTGTGTTACATGTAGTTTTATGTTGTCTGTCCCATTTGTTGTTTATGTTTTATGTAGTTTATTATTTACAGTATACACTATGATAATTTCTTTTTTATCTGTCCACATGTAACGGATTCACTGATTGGAATTTCCACATGCATTTGGACCCACTGGACTTTCCCCCATTGGACCTATTGGACATTATTTTATTCTGTGGGCGCTGGTTTGTATTTGTTTTTTCCTATAAGAATATGCCAATGCTTCCTGAGAATTGTGTATGGAGCAGATTCGTTGTATCTTAGAGTGAATGGAACTAAGGGCCTCATGCAGTAAGCACTGAAAAGCTGTTTTTCACCATTTTTTCGCCAATATTGCCTCTCCGATTCAGTAAGCACCGATAAGATCCAAAAATCAGCATTTTTTTTAGCCGAAAAAAACTTTTCGGTAGCCGGGTGCCGATAAGCCACTTTTCGCCAGTTATTGGCACTTTCTGAAACGCGCTCAATTCTAGTAGCCGCGATCAGCTTTTCGCTGCTGATCGGCACTCTAGAATTGAGATTTGTATGGCAATCCAGCCCGCCAACTAAAGTTGCCAATTTTCTGGGGGAGAAGCATCGGCAAGATCGACACTTAGAAAATATCAGGGCATTTTCCTGCCTGGGATTGATGCCGGGGGTCTCCGGAGCTGATACCCATTAATACCAGCACCGGAGCCCCCCGGCATGCATCCGAGGCAGGAAAAATGCATTTAAAGCCCACTTCTTTACCTTAGCGGCTAACCGCTATGGCAATGAAGGGGTTAACCAGCCGTGCCAGGTTTATTGTGGTAGCGGGGGAGGGTGAAGGGGGTATTTGGCCCTTGGTGGCTGTTTAGGGCTTGCGGGGGGTTGTGGGTGGACATTACCCCTTCATGACCTTAGCGGTTAATACCCGCAAGCCCTAAACAACCACCGTTGGGGTGAATACCCACTTCGCCCACCCCTGCTACCCACAATAAAAAAAATACACACACAACAGCCCCACAATAAATAAATAAATAAATAAATATATAAATATATATATATAACAGACACAAAGATAAATACCGCATCATCATCCAACAAATAAATGCATTGTCAAAACTTAATCAGAAAAATAACTGAAAAGAAATAACAGAAAATTTAACTGCTAGGCGGTGCTAGAGGAATGGGATAAATATAGAAACACAGAAAAGAAAACCTCTAAAAAGAACTCAGACAAATTATGCAAAATAATAATAATAATTTATTAAATCAAAGTATGATGAAAAACAAAAAACAGCTGACTGAACCCCTGCCTAACTGACTAAAATAAATTGAAATAGGAAAACCCCAAGGAAAACTACACTACCATATAAAAATAAACCATAATGTGATCAATACCTCAAATAATGTGACCACCGTGGGGACAAAGTACCCATAGTGATCTACCACCGGCCGGCGTATAGAGGAGATACTGAGCAAGAAACCAATAAAGGAAAATAAATAATAAACCTTTAAAGAAAATAGATAAACAAAATATGGTAGGAAATAAAAGGCATGCTATACCAGTGTGCGGGGCACTACATATAAAGGATCTACAGACATGAAACTATACATATAGTACATGATATCAACAATATTGTTGGAAGGTACTTCAGTGACCCAAACACAGATGTCATAAAAGAACATATAAAGGAGAGAGACCCACAATAATGAAGGCAGTAGTAAACCTGCAAATACTGCACCGACACACTTTATTCGAGCAAATACCCAGTATGTACCTTGCAGATACCTGGAATGCGACGCTCCTCACCTCTGACAAGCCCCGTTGCATTTGCCTTCCCAGCCTGGGTTCATGCCTGGCTGACGGGCGGCTGATCTGTTAAATGATAATGATTAGGATTTAATAGGCTGCAATGCTTCGCGTGTCTACCAGATGGCATAAATTCATGAATTGTAATGCAGTATATATATATACTGTGCAGTATTGCAGCCAGCGGGAATAAAATGCTTCAATCCCTGCCTGGAAAATAACCCAATGCACTCGGGCAGAAAACAGTCACAAACCTCAATACACCCGGGTATACCCGAATGTGGGACGTGTAAAAGAACATATAAAGGAGAGAGACCCACAATAATGAAGGCAGTAGTAAACCTGCAAATAGATATTAATATTGAGTGATACTCAGCTCCTGTGAGATGGTAGTAACACAAAAGTCTCAGGTAAGTCTCAGGTAAGCACAGCCACGATCAAGAAGTTACATCCAAGGGTAACCACAACGGGTATAGAGTCCAAATAAAGTGCCAGCAGACAGGGCCAGCAGCATAAAAAGGTCCCACCAACACTGTGGTCGGTATGGAGAAGTGTATTTGTAGTAGAGCATGTTTTTGATAACCCTTCTACATTTATTTGTATATTGTTCATCATGTATATATATATATATATATATATATATATATATATATATATATATATAGAGAGAGAGAGAGAGAGAGAGAGAGAGAGAGAGAGATATAAACACAGAAAAGAAAACCTCTAAAAAGCACTCAGACAAATTATGCAAAATAATAATAATAATTTATTAAATCAAAATATGATGAAAAACAAAAAACACAACTGACTGAACCCCTGAACTGACTGAACCACTGCCTGACTGACTAAAATAAATTGAACTAAATTGAATTGTCTGTAGGTCCTTTATATTTAGTGCCCCGCACACTTTATAGCATGCCTATTATTTCCTACCTTATTTTGTGTATTTATTTTCTTTAAGGGGGTTCTTTTTTTTAATTTCCTTTATTGATTTCTTGCTCAGTATCTCCTTAATACGCCGGCCGGTGGTAGATCACTATGGGTACTTTGTCCCCATAGTGGTCACATTATTTTGAGGTATTGATCACATTATGGTTTATTTTTATATGGTAGTGTAGTTCTCCTTGGGGTTGTCCTATTTCAATTTATTTTAGTCAGTCAGGCAGGGGTTCAGTCAGTTGTGTTTTTTGTTTTTCATCATATTTTGATTTAATAAATTATTATTATTATTTTGCATAATTTGTCTGAGTGCTTTTTAGAGGTTTTCTTTTCTGTGTTTCTATATTTATCTCATTCTTCTAGCACCACCTAGCAGTTAATTTCTCTGTTATTTCTTTTCAGTTATTTTTCTGATTAAGATAAGTTTAGACAATGCATTTATTTGTTGGATGATGATGCGGTATTCATTTTTGTGTCTGTTTTATATATATATAGAAGTACAATACAAATACAAATCTGTGGAATGGCCATGGGAGCCAAATTTGCTCCTAGCTATGCTAACCTCTATATGGGACTGTGGGAGAGTACCCTGTGTTGTGGAATGCTGTGCTGGGGTGGGTGTTTGGTTTTCTATGGCCGTTTCATATGATATTCTTATATTTTGGGATGGTGAGAGGGGAATCCTGAGGGATTCTGGAGTCCTTCAATGATAACAAGATGGGGTTGAATTTACATATACATACACCCTGACACTAAGTATTTTTAGATCTGGAGCTATTTGTGGGTCTCACAATGAAATTCACACAAGAACACATTTTAAAATTGTGGGCTGCGAACAGCTACCTACAATATGGTAGCATCATTACAAAAAATTGGTTAGATAATGTACCAAAAGTCAGTTCTACAGTTAAGACGCAACTGTTCAATGGCACAGATTTCTATACCCAGGGTAAAAATCTTTCAGTAAGTTTCAGGAAAAAGGCTATGACATGGCAATTGTATTAAATCATTTTCAGATGCTAGTCTACTGGATCGGCTTCTTTATTGGAAAAATCTAAAGTAAAAACAATGTGTAAAAATGGGCCAAATCTAAAGGCTCTGTACCTAAATTTATCACACAATTTAATCAGTCCGCTAAACAAATTAAAAGAGTTTTTAATGACCATTGGAACATTCTGGTCAGCGATCCAAAATTGGTCATCTTTTCCAAAACATGCTCCTTGATCTTTAGGAAAGCAAGGAGTATCAAACAATGATTGCTCCAAGCAAATTAAAAAACATCAAAAGTAGTTATAAAATTAAGAGTGGATGGTTCCATTCCCATCAGGGTAAAGGGGAACTTTGGATGTAGGAGAGGCAGTGTCTAACTGTCAAACACTTGATTAAAACTAATAAATTCACATCTTATTCTAATGGCACCTCACATGATATAGCAAATATATTAACTGTCTCAGTGAATATGTTATCTATCTGATATCATGTGAGTGCGGCCTACAGTATGTGGGCCGCACATCAAGAGCTCTAAGCACGAGGTTTTAGAGCATCGGAAGAAATATAATAAATGGATGCCAAAACACATACCTCTCCCACCATTACTGTAATGAACCCTTTAAAAGCTCCAAGGTCCCTAAGTTATGGGGCATGAATGTATCCCCCCTACATTTATGGGTGGAGATCGCTTCAAAAGATGTGTGTATGAGGGGAGACTTACTGGATGTATATTCTGGATACATTGCCACCCTAATGGAACATAATGACCATATTGACATAAGTACCGTATGTGTGATCACTCATGGCGGGTGATCCTTCGGAGGTCTGGTTGAGTGCTTTCTAGCATTCCCTCTGAACTATGGGGACATGTCAGGTCTATAAATATTTCTTCCCATACTGTCTTTTTAAGTGGTTGTTATTACCAACCCTACTGTAGGTTGCTCTATCCATGTTTTATATCATATTGCTGATGTGTCTGTTCTGGTACAGGGCGGGTCTTATCCTATTTAGTCACATATAATTTTTACATCACTACTACACTGTCAACAGTTAGTGTTACAACATTCTTTCACATGTGTATACACATACATTCACATTTAACACATTTTAATACATTATATTATCAAGTCAATATAATATTTGTATATAAGCAGATACACATAGTTTATAGAGGTATAGTTTTATGTTGTTAATCACACTATTATACGTAATATTCACACTTAATAGTATATATCACATTTAGGTACTTTATTATAATTTATTTATACATTTCATTTTATTTTCACATACTAAGAGGTTTAGGTACATGTC
>WSYH01004048.1:21166-58026 GCA_036426205.1 Ascaphus truei
TTTTTTGTCACTTTTTTTACCCACAATAACGTAATAAGTTGGTGAAATACCTACTCTTAGTTCTCAAACCAGCTAGCCAGAAAACAAACTCACACTGATGATCCTCAAGCATGAAAATGTCTGTGACGTGGGTTTACCGGCTTGATCCACACCAGCACTATGGCTCTAAAGCGGTGTTTTTTAAGCATGCATGAATTTGGTTAAGGGCTGCGTCGTGTATTGAGGCTGAGCCAAAAAGTGGCACTGTGTTGCTCATGCATGTCATTTCCTGAACCCCCACGGCTTGCAGTGGAAAGTGCTGTTGTATTGGGATAATGGTGAAAGACAGGGTGGCAGGACCTGTCTAAGAAATGCAAATGATATGTAAATTTTACAGTAATATTTTACAGGTGGCTATATGCTTTACTGTGGAGGGTTTTTCTGTTCAATTTTTTACCCACATAACCTAATAAGTGAGGTATAGATATATATAAAGTGACACGTGTGTCATTTGCATGTCAGTTTCCCAGAATCCTTGCTGCAGTGGAACGTGCTGTTATGCTGGGTATGTGATGGGGAAAGGCGGGGCAGGGTGCCAGACCTGCCTAGACAAGCAGATGAGCATTACAGTTTACAGTTGATATTTTGCAATATTATATAGATATTATATATATATTATGATCTTTATATATAGATAGATATAGATATAAGAGAGAGAGAAAAACACAGAAAAGAAAACCTCTAAAAGCAGACTCAGACAAATTATGCAAAATAATAATAATATTTATTAAATCAAATATGATGAAAAACAAAAAAACACACTGACTGAACCCCTGCCTGACTGACTAAAATAAATTGAAATAGGAACCCCCAAGGAGAACTACACTACCATATAAAAATAAACCATAATGTGATCAATACCTCAAAATAATGTGACCACTATGGGGACAAAGTACCCATAGTGATCTACCACCGGCCGGCGTATTAAGGAGATACTGAGCAAGAAATCAATAAAGGAAATTAAAAAAAAGAACCCCCTTAAAGAAAATAAATACACAAAATAAGGTAGGAAATAAAGGCATGCTATAAAGTGTGCGGGGCACTACACTATCAAACAATATTGTTGGAAGGTACTTCAGGACCCAAACACAGATGTCATAAAAGAACATATAAAAGGCGAGAGACCCACAATAATGAAGGCAGAGTAACCTGCAAATAGATATAATATTGAGTGGATACTCAGATCCGGTGAAGATGGTGAAGAACACCGACAAAAGCTCAGGTAAGTCGCAGGTAACAGCACAGCCACGATCAAAGAAGTACATCCAAGAGTGGTAACCACAAACGGTATAGAGTCCAAAAAAGTGCCAGCAGACAGGGCCAGCAGAAAAAAGGTCCCACCAACGCGATTTCACCGCTAAGGCTTCCTTCTAGTGCATGGTACTGAGGCCCATGGAGTCAGCACGTTAAATAGAGGGCACTCATTGATGAACGGTTTTTCAGCTCCACAATTGTCCACCGTGGTATATACGTATTACAAGGGTATTGGTTGCCATAAGTTGCATGATCAATGATTGTATACGGGTCCCAGCAGATGGCGCACGGTGTCGGCTTTGTGGACGTCTGCTATCATAGTGGGAATAGTCTCTATGTGTGGATAATGGTATCGTGACGTCAAATCCCGCTGATAGGGGGAAGTCCTAATTTTAGGCGCATGCACGCGTCAACGGGGACCTACAACGTAGTTCAGCTCACAATAAACAAGCACAATGAGATGATGTTTGCGCAAATAGCGAGAACTAATTCCCACGCAATGTGCATAAATAGGTCTTTACACAAGTAACTGGATAGTAGTAAACGCCAAACCAACAGTGAACCAGTCACGGAGAGCAACATCACAAAAGAAACAGCATATACCACACATAAAGTAATAGGGGGACGGTTTAAACCAGCCAGATAAGGAGGGTGGAACGTGCGGATTGGCCAAAATCAAGATGATGAAAGAGTATTTAGACAGCTGAAAAGATATTAGTGATACTCTGAAGCTTGGTCAGACTCAACAGGCCAAGTTTTAAAGTTGGA
The DNA here is from genome assembly GCA_036426205.1 of Ascaphus truei. NCBI lineage: Eukaryota > Metazoa > Chordata > Amphibia > Anura > Ascaphidae > Ascaphus > Ascaphus truei. The sequence goes on from WSYH01004048.1 coordinate 23,228, forward strand.
ATGGATTATCCGGGGAAGCCGCTGTTCACCGGGTACACTAGAAACATCCAGAAAATCTGTAAGGGTCAATATCTCAAATTTGATGTACCCACGTTCGATAAGTTACCAAAGGTTCACAAAAAAACCCTAAACCCACCCTTGGAGAGCGATTGTGGCTTGGGATAGGGGGCTTTGAGGGAGCCGTCATCAGCCGTTTTAGTGATGCTTTTCGTATCCCAGAGTAGTAGAGACTAAACCTACTTCTTCTTGATGACCATGGATGCTCTATCAAGACTGAATGAAATAGGTGATGGCAATGTATATTTACTTACATGCGAGGGGAGGCATTGTATACCTCCCATTCATCCCAAGGGATGGTCTAAAGCATCACAATTTTGGCATCCATGACTAATTAGCACGCTCCTTACGGGATTTGATGGGAGTTGATCTATTTGATTTGGACAATAACTTATTTTCTGCGTTAGATACATTTTATTTTGCTTAGGGGAACTAGCATGGGGGCAGCATTGCCCCTCTTACGCCAACCTTTTTTAGGTTGGTAGGAGGGGATCGGGTGGTGTTTTATTGAGTGCCAACAGTGCAATGACGGATCAGGTTCTGTTGTGGGTGAGGTACATAGATGGACATCCACTCTCTGGACAGGGTACGTGAAGGAGAGGATTGTTGGTTTGGTGTTGTCGATGTGCTCAAATAACAACAGCCTGAATATCAGGTTGACCTCTAGACATAGTTCGAGTTCAATCGATTTCTTGGATCTATGTATCTCGATTGACACTGGTGGACACCTAAGCACTGATATTTTTAGGAAGGAGACTGCTACCAATGCAATCCTGCATGCTACAAGCTCCCACCCCAAACATCAAATTCGGGAGTACCCGATTGGCGAATTCATTCGCTCAAAAATAACTGTTCGAAACCTACTATATGAAGTTAGAGCAAACAGATATGAAACATAGGTTTAGAAGAGGGAGATAGTCAGTCACTTATTAAACAAGGCTTCAACGCAGCAAAATATATGGACCAGGGCCTCACTATTGAAACCCAAGATTAAAAAAAACAATGCTAACAAAATAAGGTTTATTGGTACATATAACAACATGGAACAGCTGGTAAAATCTTACAACAACATTGGCCGATCTTATTGACTTCGACCCTGACATAAAAATAGTCTTGACCTAAAGTAGAGTAACTAGCAGAAGGTCTCCAAATCTCAGAGACAGCTGGTCCACAGCCACTACATTGCTCATATTAATCCTACCTTACTGTCAACATTTGATAAGAAAGGATTTTTTTAAATGTAGTGGCTGTTCTGCTTGTAAATTTGTGAAGCAAACTTCTACTTTTTCAGACAATAAGGGACAGCAAGAGTTCAAGAACAAGCAATTTTTGAACTGTCGCTCTAAGGGGGTAATTTATTGCCTTGTATGCCCCTGCATCAAAATATATGTAGGTATGACAACACGAGAAGTGCGTTTGAGAATATTAGAACACAGTCGGAACATTAAATTCGCATCTAGGGATCTAGAATTATCTAAAAAAATTACAAAAGTTGCAAAACATTTTTTACGTGAGCATAATTCTGACAATTCACTACTTTCTGCATTTGCTATAGAGCGTGTCTCTCTTTAGATACGTGGGGGAGATATACAAAGAGCGCTCCTACAGCGAGAATGCAGGTGGATTGTCACTTTGGGCTCAATGTTACCTAATGGTTTAAATGATTACTTGGGATTTGCAATGTTTCTGTAATGCTGGTTGCTATTCTTCTTTCACCTATTTTGGCCTCCTCTTTCTGTTTCCTTAAATACAATTTTGGTTCTATTTTAGGGGGATTTAAGGGTGGGGGTTTAGGTTTGTAACTGTTTTTTATGATTTATTTAACCTTTATCTCCATTTATTTATACCAAGTTTATTTTCTTCCCCTTTTTTTTAATTTTCTTTATACAGAGAATGTTATGTTTTTTATTTAGTACATTAACTCTTTCTTTCCACCACTATAGATAACTATTTACATTCAGTGCATTCTGAGGTTCTCCCTACAGTGGAGACACATTAATCTTGGATAATGTTTTCTATTTTCCATTTTGGATCATGGCTGATATCACTAAGTGTGCACTGATACTGCAAGCTGTTATGACGGACATCTGGAGCCCTAATTGTCCCCATGAATGGGATATGTTGTCTGCTGTTGAAAAGGCCTGTCAAGATGAGTTCAGGCAGCCTGTTACGATCGGGACCCCTATTAACTTTAATGTGGGGATGATGCTGTTTCTTTGTAGATTTCTTCTCCGTGATTGGGTCACTGTTTGTGGCTGTTTAACTACTATCCAGTGACTTGATGTAAAGACCATTTATGAGCATGCGCGGGAATTATTCTCGCTATTGCGCAAACATGCATCGATATGTGGCTGTATTATTGTGAGCAGACTACGTGTAGTTCCGTGACGCGCATGCGCGGGAATTGGACTCCCGCTATCGCTGGATTATGATGTCACGATACCATTACCAACATAGAGACTATTACCAGCTATGATAAGCAGTGTCCAAAAGACCACAGCGCCATCTACCTGGAACCACGTATACAATCTATGACATGCAACTATATGGCAACCACTACCTTGTAATACGTATAATACTGGACAAATTTTGGCACGAAAAACATCATCAATGAGTGCCCTATTTAAATCGGACCTGTCCATGGGCTCAGTACCACACCCTAGAAGAAGCCTTAGGCGGGCGAAACGTCATACAGACACAGTACAATAAAATCATATTTCCTTAAAAAATCCAATCTCATCTTCCAATCAAAATCCTCAAATGCCAATCAAAAGCCTCAAATGCCAATCAAAACAGTGCATTTACATTGTATACATGATGCATACAATCTATGCACCATGTACACTCTGACAATGAATGTTAACAATAACATATTCCAAACAAAATACCAATATATCCAAACAAGTATACTATTTAAACCAATCAAGTAACCATAAATCAATTAGCATTCATTAATTAAATCACTAAACAATTTAAATTCCATCCATAACAATTAAACAATTAACTATTTCAATCGTAAAACAGAACAAGTTACCATCAGACAAAATATAAGTACCAAAAAGAATACAATATACAAAAGCAAGCCTCAGCATGACCTAAAGTACACCATACAAGACCAAAAATTACATCTATCTAATTTTAAAATACATTACACACACATTAATGCATAGCAGCATAGCCAAAAACATTTTAAACACAGCAAAACAAGCTTTTAAAACAACATAATTTCTTACCCTGTATGTATATATCGATCTAGACATACATACATACAGTGGCAAGAAATGATATACCAAAAAATAAATAAATACACTTGTAAAAAACTACAACAAAAAAAGAACAAGTTAAATAAAATACATTTCTTTTGTTCACTTACCATTACTTGACCCACTCACCGACTCCCGTTGAACAGCTTACTCTCGAACCAATCCACGCATAGGAACCCATAAAATAATAAACATTAAAATAACAAAGCAAAACAATCCAGGGGTCTTCTATTTGTAATCCATCTTCATCTGTATTCTTCTTTCTTGTATCTTCTTCCGGTCTCTTCCGGGGTCTTCTTGTCTTCTTCGCCACGCCCTGGCCTTCTTCTTCTGTAGAAGGTCTTTCCTCCTCAGCGTCTGCCTTCAAAATGAGACGACATAGGCTTTTACAGGCCTATGACGTCACATTTTCATCATATGGTCCCCACGGCCCTGATTGTGCCGTGAAAACCATGTGGTTTGGCCGAGAAAAAAAAAATGATGACGTCATTTAAAGGCAATGAAAGCACAGCCAATCAGAATGGCTGTGCTTCAATTGCCTTTAAGATGACGTCATGAAAAGAAAGATGGCCGGCCTCACATGGTACGGTAGCCAATCAGAGCGTGGGAACTACATCCCAACTCTAATTGGCTCTAGTAGACCATGTGACAGAGGCTTGGGGGAGAACGGATGTGACATCATTGAAAGCCTGTCACATTGTACTCCTGGGTCCCCATACCTCCGTGGGAACCACCCGAGGCCCCTCAGACACCTGTGGGTCTGACCCGGGGCCCCCAGACATCTGCGGGCCTACCGTGGGGACCCAATTGTGGCCCACAGTGACCCACGGAGACCACGTGGTGGGCCATGGCGCCTGGAGGGACCCACCAACAGGCCTCCAGAACCTGTATGAAACAAGTTGCTGGTAACCTGTAGGTCTGTGAGGTGACCCGTCAGGCCCACCGGGGACTCACGTGGGCCCGGGGTATGAACCCTGTATGTAAAATAATAAATCATGTATTTATGGGGGGGCACAAGGGGTGGGTAATGTATTTAATAAATAGAATGATGCTTATTGTGGGGCAGTGTATTGTTTTTATTGTGGGTACTGGGGGTGGGGGGAGTCGGTATTGGCCCCAAGGGTATGTGGGTAGGCCTCCCGGCTGGGTAGTAGGTGAGGGTGGTTAGGCCTCATGTGGTGGGGGGTTAGTGGGGAAAGGTATGTAGGCCTCCCGAGTGGTGGGTGAGGGTGGGTTAACCCCTTAATGACTATAGCGGTTAATAACCGCTATGGTGATTAAGGGGTTAGGGGACATTACATTGGATATTTTTATTATTGTTTCTGTTTTGCAGCATCGGAGGGAGCATGGACGGTGATGAAGATGAGGATGGCCTTCATCGTGGCAGCCAGACATGGGTGAGTGCTATATGTATTTAATGTATTTATTGTTCTTTATGTATTTTAAATGGACAAATGCACTATTATCCATTTGTGGATAATAGTAATTGTGCCCATTACTGTATTGTATGTTTTAGGGTGGGTGTATTTATTGTTAAGTATTTGTGTTGTTGTATTTTTTGGGTGGGGGCACACAATTGGTACTGCAGGCCTGCGGGGAACACCGAAGGGCCCCCGCCGGCCTCTAGTATCATTGCTGTGCATCCCAAAAATGAGATATATGTAATGGGGTTATAGGGGTTGTTGGGGGCACAGGGGGTGTATGTTGTGTATTGCAGTGTTTATTGGGGGCAATTGTCCCCAATAAACATGCTATTATGCCTTAACTCCTTCATTGCCTTAGCAGCTATCCGCTATGGTAATGAAGCAGCATTAATGTATTTTAATAATATTGTGCGGGAGCAGGGGGTCACCTGAGCTGAACCGCCTTGATTTGTGGCTCAAGGACCCCCTGCTTCCTGAGTTATAGGCCCCGGTTTGGGGCATCGGTTCCAGTGTTGCCGCCATCTTTATAGTGTCCAAGACGCGACGTGGGCTCTATAAAGATGGCGGCGACACTGGCACCCGATGCCCCTTACCGGGGTCTGTAACTCGGGAAGCAGGGGGTCCCTGAGCCACAAATCAATGTGGTTCAGCTCAGGGGACCCCCTGCTCTCCCACAATATTATTATTAAAAATTCATTAAGGCTGCTTAATTAATATGGATAATCTCTTAGAAAAAGAGTGAATGCGCCGCACAGCACCAAAAAGGAAAGTGAAGGCTGATATGGGAAAAGTAAAAAAGCTTTATTTGCACAAGGTGCAAGCGAAACCTCTTGACGCGTTTCGGCCTGGGAGGCCTTTGTCAAAAGAGTGATTCGCTTGCATCATCAGACATCCATTTATACATCAGCAAACTAAGGACAGCTGTACATGTTGTTCAATGCAATGAATATCAGGTGTCCAACATAATGACCATTAACAACCTCAGTGTCAGACCTAGTGCCTGCATGATGAACATAGATGTCAGAAAAACATGTTAAAACAAAAGATATATATATAAAAAAGACCAATGGTCATTATGTTGGACACCTGATATTCATTGCATTGAACAACATGTACAGCTGTCCTTAGTTTGCTGATGTATAAATGGATGTCTGATGATGCAAGCGAATCACTCTTTTGACAAAGGCCTCCCAGGCCGAAACGCGTCAAGAGGTTTCGCTTGCACCTTGTGCAAATAAAGCTTTTTTACTTTTCCCATATCAGCCTTCACTTTCCTTTTTGGTGCTGTGCGGCGCATTCACTCTTTTTCTAAGAGATTATCCATGCTGATTCACTGCGCGCCTGCACGCCGAGTCACTGCTGGGTGTTCCTGGCTGTCGGGTCTGCCGTGACGTCACTCAGAAGCACCATCCATGCCGCCGGTCAGGTGACCACCCTCCGCATCGGCGGGCAGCGGGTTGGCGGTGAAGCACCGAGATCCTGCGACGGAGAGACCCCAGCTTATCCAGGAGGAGCGGGAGCATACAGCACAGCAAATTGAAAGACCGGACATCAAGTATTATACGTGAGTTTCCCGTGTTCCAGCCTCATAGTGCTCTTGGTGAGCCGGTTGGAGGGAAGGATACATTTTTTATACTGCTAAATGATTGAATACAGCCGGGGTCTATGTGATTCATTGTATCATTGCTCACCAGCAGGACTATGCTTTATTCTTGGCGCCTGGAGGGTTAGTCCATTGATTTACCCATTTGTATACTGCTTAATTAATATAGCAGATAGAAGCTAAGGTAAGGAATGATTGTTTATTTAAATGTATGTTTTACTCATAGTGTAGATGTGCAGAGGGTCTCCGGAGCTGAACCGCTTTGGTTTTAGGTCCGGGGACCCCCTGCTTCCCGAGATACAGGCCCCTTTATGGGGTGCCAGTATCCCTCTGCTTTGTTTACATTCCGCGGTCACGTGATCGGGACCTTTAAATGCAGAGGGATACCAGCACCTCATAGAGGGGCCTGTATCTCAGGAAGCAGGGGGTCCCCGGACCTGAAACCAATGCGGTTCAGCTCCGGAGACCCCCTGCACATGTACACTATGAGTAAAAATTGTTTATAAAGATTTTTAATGTGCCGATGTTTGCGCAGAGAGAGTGGCGGATCTCTCTCTGCTGCAAACACATATCGGCAGAAACGGCCTATCGGCAGGTTATCGGGAGCCAGGCTTTTTTATCACCGGCTCATCAGCGTTTTGCTTTTGCAGTGATTTGCCAGGGATTCGGAAGGTATTCGGCCCTTACTGAATACTGCGAGGGCAAATCGCCAAAATCATGCCGATAGGGAACACTTGGCGATTGCACTTTTTCGGCGCTTAGTTCATAGAGCCCAAAGTTTCCGCTTTTGCTGTCTGCGCTTTGGGTGGCTGTCAACCCGTTCCTGGAGGTCTGAGTTGAGGAATCCCTATTGAAATGCATTGCTCCATTGACTTTCAATGGGGAACAGCCGCTCCTCCTCTCGGCGCCACCTGCAGGTCTTCTACGATATCGGGTCCAAATCACCTTAATCTCCATAGGGTTACATGGGGCTGTAATGGTGACCTATGGAGAGACTGCAAAATGGAGCCTGCAAAAGCGGGAAAAGGAACAAAGGGCCATAAACACAAAATTAACATTAACCCTTCCCCTCTCGACTGGATCCCAGTGTAAGTGTTGTGTAAACACTGAGATGGGGAAAATACACATTCACAAAGGGATATATAGTTGGTGCTGAAGCAGAGGCATAAACACAGTACTGGACATCATCCAGTTAACCCCTTGCCTCCCAGGTGAGGGCAGGGGGTGGCCAAATGGGGTGTAGCCCCTTTAATACCGTACCAAACCCCCTCTCCCACGACACCTCCCCTTCTTAATGGGTGCCCTGTGGCCCGCTGCCCCTCACGGGAAGTGGGTCACTGTTGGCACCGTTGAAGAACTCAGGTTTAGATGGATATTCTTGACGAGAGAGTCATCTACGTTTCTGTGCTCACTACCCTTCTTGTGTTGGATAGTGAACTCAAACTCTTGAAGGGCCAAGCTTCACCGTAATAGTTTGGCATTCTCCCCTGTTTCCCTCTGCAGCCAACTCAAGGGGTTGTGGTCAGTAATGACCGTGAAAGCGTGCCCATACACGTAGGGTTGAAGCTTTCTGAGTGCCCACACAATGGCCTTCTCAATGGTGGCATATGCTATCTCTCTGGGGAGCAGCTTATGGCTGAGGTACACCACAGCGTGCTCTCGGCCGTCCTTCCCCACCTGGCTAAGTACAGCCTCAATGCCAAAGTCCGAAGCATCAGTCTGTATGAGGAATTGTTTAGTGTAGTCTGTGGCAGCGAGTATAGGGGCCCCAGCAAGGGCAGTCTTTAGTGCCTGAAACGCAGTTTCACAGGCAGGTGACCAGGTAATAAGCACAGGCTGTTGCTTTCTGGTCAGATCAGTCAGGGGTTTGGCCACGGTGCTGTACTGTGGGACAAACTTCCTATAGTACCCTGCGGTGCCCTTAAATGCCATGACCTGTTTCTTGGTTTTGGGAACAGGCCACTGGACTATGGCTTCTACCTTGGCTGGCTCTGGTTTGAGGTGCCATCCACCCACCCTGTGCCCTAAGTACAGGACCTCTGCCATCCCTACCATAAACCTTGTGGGTTTTAAGGTAAGCCCAGCCTCCCTGATCCTATCCAGCACCGTAGCTACATGTTCTAAAAGGGATTCCCAGGAGTTACTAAAGACAGCAATGTCATCTAGATAAGCCCCTGCATAACTTTGCATCCCTTCGAGTAGGCGGTTGACCAGGCGTTGGAAGGTAGCCGGGGCATTTTCCATCCCAAATGGCATCACTAAGAACTCATAAAGACCACATGGGGTGATAAATGCTGACTTCTCCCTAGCCTCCAGGGTCAGTGGGATTTGCCAATAGCCTTTGCTCAAATCCCTGGTGGTCAGATACCTTGCCCTCGCGAGTTCATCTAATAACTCATCCATGCGGGGCATGGGATAGGCATCTGAGACCATCCCGGCATTGAGCAAGTGGTATTCCACACAAAACCGGGTGGTCTTGTCCTTCTTAGGCACAAGGAATACCGGACTAGCCCAAGGGCTCTGGGATGGTGTAATTACCCCTAGGGTCAGCATCTCCTCTAGCTCCCTCTCTATACTGGTCTTGACCTCAGCTGACACTCTGTAAGTGTGCTTATGCAGAGGTCGCAGGTCCCCTGTGTTCACTGGGTGGTCTGTGAAGTGTGTTTTCCCTGGCAGGTCAGTGAAGAGAGCCCTATAGTTTCTTAGCATGTCCCTGGCTTCTCCCTTCTGCCTAACACTTAACTGACCCCCTATCTCCACCTGTTATACAGTGTTTCCCTGCCTAGCCTCCCCTAGAAGATTAGGCAGAACATTGCTCGCCGGATCTTCCAGCAGTGGCCTACAAATTGCCATCACTGTTCCCATACTCTGAGCTCTGTATTCCTTTAACATATTAATGTGATATGTCGTATTCCTATCTGGCTCTACCTGTACAACGTAGTTGCACTCATTCACCTTTCGGTTAACCGGGTACGGTCCCGACCAGGCAGCCATCAGTTTGTTCTCCTGAGTGGGTTTGAGAACAAGCACCTGCTGTCCTGGGATGTATTCTCTGCTACGGGCATTCCGGTCATACCATTGTTTCTGCTTGGTCTGAGCGGCCCTGAGATGGTCATGGGCCACCCCCATGAGCATTTCTAACCGGTCTTGGTGATCTACTACATACTGGATAACTGAAGCATCAGTATCAGTAGCCTCCCCCTCCCATCCCTCCCGGAATAGGTCCAGAGGTCCACGTACTCTGCGGCCATATAGCAGCTCGAAGGGGGAAAAGCCGGTAGACTCTTGCGGTACCTCTCGGTATGCAAACAGCAAGTGCTGCAAATGAATCTCCAGTCTTTCCCCTCCGCCTCTATAAAGGTCCAAAGCATCTGCTTCAGGGAACCATTAAACCTCTCACATAATCCGTTTGTCTGGGGATGGTAAGGGGTAGTGCGCCGGTGCTGTACACCGCAGGCATCCCAGAGACACTGTAACAGTTCACTCATGAACTGCGACCCTTGATCAGTTAGAATCTCACTAGGGAAACCTACCCTAGCAAAGATGTTCAGTAGCACTGCCACTACTGTCCTGGCATCTATGGTGCCAAGCTCTACCGCCTCAGGGTACCGGGTGGCAAAATCCACCACCGTGAGGATGTAGCACTTCCCTGCCCTACTAGGAATCATAAGGGGCCTTACAATATCCATGGCTACCTTCTGGAAGGGTTCCCCTATTACCGGGAGTGGGTTCAGGGGTGCCTTCACATGGTCGCCCGCCTTACCTACTCGCTGGCAGGCGTCACAGTAGCGGCAAAAAGTGACCACATCCCGGGATGCCCCCGGCCAGTAGTAACGCTGCAATAGCTGGGCCCTCGTCCTGTTGACACCCTGATGTCACGCTAGTGGAATAGTGAGCTACCTGTAACAATTGCTGTCTGTACCCCTGGGGTACTACTAGCTGTCGCTTACCGGTCAGTCCCTCCTCTATTCCCGGGTTCCCTGCTTCTCTGTACAGGAGTCCCCGGTGCCATAGGCAGTGATCAGTGCCCTCCTCTGCCTGAGACTCAGACGCTCGAAGTCTCATGCCGGCCAGGCTGGGGTCTGTCTTCACTGCCTCCCTAAACTGGGCTCCTAAGTCTGGACAGCCCCCGGTCATGTCTATGTTGGAGGAACGGAGTACGGTGAGGGGAAACAGTAAGTCGGTGTGTGGTTGCAACTGAGCCTGGCATACCTCCGCGGTCTCCTCAGAGACCTCTGCTAACGTTAGTCCCAAATGCAGGGGGACTGGAGCCGCCGCCATCGCTGCTGTCTGGCTCCGGGTGACTGCCGCTACGGCAGCGGGTCTTGGTACCCGATCGTAGGTGCAGGTCATTGGACCCAGATTGTTGCCGAGGAGCACCTCCGCATCCACAATGGGCGAAACCCCCACCTCCCACACACTCTGTCCCTCCCCCAATCCAAAAAGATCCTGGCAATCTGCAGGAAACGTGGCTCTCAGTCCGCCACTGTAATCTGCATCCCGGGTCCCTGGAGCAATTCCTCTGGCCGGAACATATCAGGTCGGACCAGGATTACCGCAGTACCTGAATCCAGCAAGCCGATTGCTTGCCGATCACCGACTGTGACTGTGACAGTGGTGAGGTGTCTGCTCCGGCCATCCGTCTGCTGCATCATGGCTCTGGGATGTCCTCAGCTCCTGGCTGTAGGCACCGAAGAAACCGGGACAGGCGCTGCATGGGACGTCTCGCTGGGAGTTGTTTCCATGATCGGCCCGGGATCCTTGGTGGAAGCCACCTGCACGCGGGCTACCGGCTTCGCAGTTGGGGTGTGTTGCCCCTGATGGGGTCCGCCGGAACTCAGGGGTTCCGGGCAATCCGGCTTGATGTGCACGGTGCGGTGGCAATTGTAGCACCGGCGCTCGTGCCGGAGCTCTCCCGCCTTCGGTGGACTGCTGCCCGCAGGCAGCTTCATAGTCCATTGGGGAGTGGTGCCAGCCTTCTTGGCTGGGGCCGCCGCCACTTTGGCCACTTCTCTGGCGGGCATCAGTGCTCGGCTCATGATGTAATCGTCTGCGAGCCTCGCTGCTTCCTGGTGAGTCTTGGGCTGCTTCTCGAACACCCAAGTCTTCACTGCCGGAGGACACTGCTGCAGGAGCTGTTCTTTGAACATCAGATCCACCAGGACCTGGTAAGTCTTTGCTCCGCATTCCTCCACCCACCCGGAGCCCGTGCAATGCCATGCGGGTACCGAAATTCACAAAAGACTCCAGGGGCTGTTTCTCTTTAAGTTCTTTAAGAAGCTGTCGATCTGGTTGGTACCTTCCACAAACTTGGCAAGGCTGTGATGATCCAGCTGGGGAGTATCTCGGTCCGGGTGGGCAGGAGGATTGTAGCGGGTTGGTTCACTACCATTGTCAGGAACTGCAGCCGCTCCTCCGGTGTCCCTGTAAGAGATGTGTGCAGAGGTACGCAATGGAGACTGGTTTTAAGGTGAAATTAAATAAGGCTTTATTGCGCCTGTTGCTTTAAACAAAGCAAACATGTGAAAATCCACAAACAAAATCTGCTCCACGTTGGAGTATATTTACACTTGTAGTCCAGCAATTTACTAGCCCAAATCATAGAGACATTTAGATATATATAGACAGACATAGATAATCAGTCTTATAAGAAAAGTCTTATCTGTCTCGTAGTTGTAGGGGGAAGGCTTCTCTCTTTCCTGGGTTGCTGCCTTTTCCTCAGGTTATCTCAGCATTCTGGTGTAGAAGTCTTGTGAGCTCCAGACATCTGTGATCCCTCTATCAGTCTCATCTGTGAGACTCAGGAACCTCTGCTCTGTCTGTTTCCTTGGTCATCCCAGTTGTGGACTAAGGAATCTATGTTCCTGTCTCAAAGGCAGGCTTTTCTATCCAACCTCTAATCAGCCGGGTGGTGTTGGTTAATTGACTAGCAGCAGTTAACCACCACATTGCTGGATTAGAGGCACCTTTTTGAACAGGGACAAATCCCCTGTTACAGTTCCTCTGTCACACCAAATGGTAATCAGTGCCAGCATTGAATGGACTCGTAGCTGCAGCGACCAATACCCCTTCGGCTGCACTGTTCGCGGGAAGTGCTCCCACTCCTTCCCCAAGTCTCCGCCGTCCCGGAGCTGGGTCCATTCCCTGCTCTCCGGGCGGTTGCAATGCGATGAATGGAGCTATGATTCGGAACTCCGTGAGCCGGGTTTCGTGTTCTCTGACTGCCTCCTCCATCTGTTCCATATCTCTGCCCTCCGTGGGCAGCCGGTACTCATTGCACTTGTCCCGCAGCTGAGCCTGGGTCCGGACTGTAGATGAACCGGCACCCTCGTTCATGGTTAAAGGCTTCTTGTGAGTAGGTACGAACAGTGAGGTGGAGTTATATCCCCTGTTATATGTTGTACAACAGTGTGTTCAATATCATTAGCCTTAGGAACTCGCAATTCACCCGAGTTCCTACTGTATTACAGAGTCCCGCGGAAAACTGTAATACAGATTCAATTCAATCCCGCCGCTGCCACCAATTTATTATAAGCCTGTCACGGTAACTTGTGAAGGGTTATAATATACACAAAATCTCTGGGTTGAATTGAACACGACTTAGATATAATAAATATAGTTTATTCCTTAAAAAAGGTGAACACACAAGATTGCACAAATAACATACAGAATATAGCACTTACATGGGATGGGGCAATGAAGCAATCAGGTACAGGATTGACAATTCATCAAGGTAATCAGGAATCTTTCAGATGTTCAAACGAAGACCCTGGGTATAGGGCTTACACTGGTTTACTGTATATGGGATTCCAGCCCAATACCTTAATATTGGGTGCCAACTATTGGTTAACAATTACCTGCACCCAATCCCTCTGTGCCAGCAAACGTGGGAAGCATTGTTGGACCATGCCCCCAGCTAGTTGGCACATGCGCACATTTTCCACCTGGGGTCTCATTTCACTAGCCCCACACTAAAGGGAAAGCGCCTTACAGTCTACCAGACGTGTATCTGGTCAAGAAATCCTTTGTCTGTAAGTGTGAATTACAACACTTACAGACCACTCAAGCTCTGCTTTCCTCCGCCTAGTGTACAAAATCAGAGTGGTGAAGCCTTTGATCAGGGGGTCTGTTGTAGACAACTGGTCGCCTCTCTGAGCATTAACATATAGCAGAGCCAGTATCTTTCACAGGTTTTTATACCAGACCCAAAATACAGTACATTTTTTAATATCTAAACATATTAAAATAATCTGTTTGGCTGGGCCGAGCAGGCTGAAACTTGCCAGACCCTCATGCCGGAGGGGACTCTCCATTGTGGCCAAGTTTCAGCTTGCTGCGACCCACCAGACCGGAGTTACACAAATACAGTTTTAAAAGCACAATTACAAAGTGGCTTTTTTCTGCCATGCAAGTCAATGGCAGAAACCCAAACTTTACCCTTATCCTGACTCCGTCTTGTTGCTCCGAGAGGGTCGGTATTTGCCATGCAGTCATGCCGGAACTATGACTACATGGTGACCAAATCTCAGCCCTCTAGGCTGAACAGAACCGGAGTTATGGGTTTCATGTTTCTGCTGATTCTGACTTAGCCGTTTTCACCTCACGGCTTCTACCTCTGCCATTAGAGTCAATGGTGCGACCCTCGTAACGAGCGCAACCCTTTACCGGGGTCATTGATTGTCAGACCCGGTTGGGGTCGAGTGAGGGGGTTCCTAGGATCTAGGGGCAAAAATAATTTTATTCCTGGATGCCCTAGAACCTAAGTTTCCCACGCCAATTGAACATGAACTTGACCGGGGATTGATCAAAGCTCTTTTCAAGACAAAGTTTCCGCTTTTGCGGTCTGCTGTTTGGATGGCTGCCAACCCATTCCTGGAGGTCTGAGTCGAGGAATCCCCATTGAAATGCATTGCTCCATTGACTTTCAATTGGGAACCACCGCTCCTCCTCTCGGGCGCCACCTGCAGGTCTTCTACGATATCGGGCCCAAATCACCGGAATCTCCATAGGGTTACATGGGGCTGTAATGGCGACCTATGGAGAGACTGCAAAACGGAGCCTGCAAAGGCGGGAAAAGGAACAAGGGCCATAAACACAAAATTAACATTAACCCTTTCCCTCCTGACTGGATCCCAGTGTATGTGTTGGTGTAAACACTGATTTGGGGAAAATACACATTCACATACACATACACATGCTGAAGCAGGGGCATAAACACAGTACTGGACATCATTCCAGTTAACCCCTCGCCTCCCAGGTGAGGGCAGGGGTGGCCAAATGGGGTGTAGCCCCTTTAATACCGGGTCAACCCCTCTCTCCCACGACACAGGAGACCACACCAGTCAGAAGAGGGACCTCAACGGAGCGTCCAGGGAGCAGTGCTTCCCTGGGCTAGGCAAGATGTCCCCCTTAGGCCTCAGATAGGCCCCGACTCACAATAGGTTGTTGCTACTAAAGGGAAAGCCCATATCTAGGGACCTGTCCCCAGTAGCTGCTTATTGTCAGGTACAGCATCAGTGAGACGCCAATCGGTGACTGTGGCCTGTGGTCTGGGACCAGAACATCTCTGTTATAAGAGACTCTGTATGGTGATACCATATACGTGGGAATTCACCCCACCATACACGTGGGAATTCACCCCACGTGGAGGTGGACGCCATCGCTAATGATGACAATGTTGGATCAGACGGATACCCTTTGTAAATCTGCGGTACCCGGGTGCTGGAGCCCCGGACAGGTACCTCAACAAGTGCACCAACATGCATGGGATTGCGCTATCTCCTACACTTTTGGGTGGGCCCAGACATTGGGGAAAAGGACATAAGAGTATTGGTGCCAAGCACCCTATGTACTTTGGGGACACTCACTGGTGGTATCAGGTTGGGGCCATATTATACTGTGTGTTACAGGGTGCTGTTTCTTGTGTTCAGTAAAAGTTGTTATTATATACCTGAGTGTGTGTATTATTGGTATTGTTCCTGTAAGGGCTAATCCCACCATGTTGGGATCCCTTACAGGTTGAAGCGCTGCACGAGTTGAACCAGATATCACCCCAGGCTCCCACTGGCAGAGGCTCAGACCTCCAGGTTTCCAGACAGGTAACAGCCGTACCGGTAGTTCCTTCACAGGTATGGGGGAACAAGGGCTACATTTGGAAGCGCTGCTGAGATTGCAGATCTTGGGTGCCCCATTAAAAGTTAAGATAATCTCATCCAAAAGGGAAAATGTCCCTGCCATAAAGCCACAGTGTTCACAAGTGGGCGCTACGATGCCAAGCGTCGACCAAGCCACGTGGTAGCCATCCGTGAGGTTCCGGTATCCCTACCCTTGCCCAACCTGCGCGTCACCCTGAGACAGAAATCAGGGTTCACTAAAGCCTACATCCTAGACATAAAATGGGATAATCTAATCGGTAGAGTACCGTGTTAATTGACTGCCAAGAGGATGTCCAAACGGACAATGTGCCCCAATTTCTACCGCTCCCCGAAGCTCCACCAGGGGGAAGCTTGCTCATACCACCCAAACGCCGCTCACGAACCGAGACCCTTAGAGACCTCCCCAATGTGGTCGAGTGTCGGGTGTGCTCACCTGCTTCTTCCCCCAAGAACTCTAGCCGGAATAAGGCTAGAAGTCTGAAACAAGTCACCACAGCAACTGCAGTACAGATGGGGCCCAAGTACCTGTAGGAGTTCCGCAGCAACTGACTGAATAGATAGGTCAGCTGGCCCTGGTGAAACCATACCGCAAGCTAAAGTCTTTCTCTGGGCTTTGGCCCACACCGTTGGGGGAGGCAGCTTTTGAAGAGTTGTGCAACCATGCGGTACAGGTACTGCCTGAGTAGACGTGCACAGACGTGGTTAAGAGGCAAAGAATCATGGAATGTCTGCTGCCACCTGCCGTCAACCTTCTACAACTGTACCGTGAGTGCCATGAAGACCTGCTCCAGGCCCTAACCAAGGACTATGGCCAGAAGGATGACACAATTGCATCGTTGACCCAGTTCCATGCCCTCAAGAAAAAGGAAGGAGAAGACCTATTCGACATCCTATGACAGCTACAGATGAAGTGGACACTGACCAACAAGAAGGTCATTCAGAACGCCGACCTAGATAATTTTAGAACCCGACAATTCCTGCGAGGAGCGTTACTCACACCCCCCCTGGTAGCCAGGATTTCCTGCACGATCTTCACCACGACTCCTCCCAACTTCAAGGACCTAATGGACCAAATCCAGGACAGGAGGCCATCCTACGGTTCCAGGTCCCCCAGGAGTCCCTGGACTCCTCAAAAGGAGAGAGGAGTGCAACTCCAGGAAAGCAGTCTTGTACCAAGGAGAATTGGATCCAGGGCAGGAAGGGAGCGATGTCATCAGGAACACCCAGAATGAAAAAACATATAAAAAATCATAGTGCAGTAAGTTAACAAAAAAGTGGTCTGCAATGAAAAAAACTTGGCTCTTATAGATGGCCTACTTACAACAAGTAAGATAAAAAACAGCAAGTGGCTTAGAGGTGGTTCTTGGGGACTCCAACTCGCAGTGACAGGTAGATGTGACCGCAGCACACAGCAGTAATTACTGGTATAGGGCTAGATGGTATGTTCGTGAAGGTTTCAACTCCCAGTCAGATACAAGCAGTCGGATTCATGCAGGAATGGAGAGAAACCATAGTGTTGACCAGAAAACACCAAACTTTATGATTAAAAATACATAGGACATGTACTCACAATGTGACATACGATCAAATTCACGTAAGGTTTTACTTGAGGCAGTTGGTCGGTACTCGGGAAGTAGTAACTCCAGTCCCTTCAGTATCCCTCCACGAGGGTGCCCCCTCGTCCGGTCGCGGATGGAGAGCGTCTGACGTCACGTCCGGGCCTTGGACTGACGACTTCCAGGTTGGAGCGGATGAAGGAAGGGATGGTGGGATCGCAGTACCGACACTGTGCCTTCGGAGATGGAACAGCTACCCAGACTGTAGTTCAGCTGTGCTGCTACTCGGCTCAACGCGTTTCGCTGTATGCAACAGCTTCCTCAGGAGCAATAATTACGTCCCCAGTGGGTTCATATTATATAGTACACACAATTAAATAAATAATTAAGAACAATCAACTAATTAGTTACACACAGGTTCTCCCCATGAAAGGGTACATAATCTCTGTGGTCCAAAAATACGGCGCTTAAAATATAAATATAAATACTATATAAGATAAATTTAATAACTCGAAAAATGTATTAAAAATATTAGAATATTAAAAAGGCATTTAATTCGCATAACTCGGTTCGTGAGGGAGGAGAGAAGGGAGAAAGAAAGTATTGATTAGTAAAAAATATTGTCAAACACATAGTAACATCAGACTTAAAACAGCATATACTGTAATACTTAAATAAAAATATATAAAAATATATAAAATAGTATGGATAAGGTATATATTAGTGCAATAAGGATGGGATGATAATTACTAAAGGAAAGGTGTAATTTCAAAATCTACATTGAGACCATTAGGCATTAAAGTATTGAGTCTATGTATCCAATACATCTCCCTTTTGCTTAGGTCTAAGTCTCTATTACGCCCTCTCCAGTGCTGAGCAACATGTTCAATAGCGGTAAACTTTAACCCTTTTGTACTGGAGTTGTGGAAATTGGTAAAGTGTTTTGAAACATTGTGTGTCTGGACACCGCGTCTAATATTACTCAGATGTTCCAAGATGCGTGTTTTAATAGCTCTTGTTGTCTTTCCCACATATTGTAGCCCACATGGGCTACATGAAGGACGTAGATTATATATTCAGTGTGACAGTTCATATATTGTTTTATTTTATAATCCTCATTTCTGTTATTACACTTAAATCCCTTTTTAACTTGTTGTCTATATTCACAGGCTTTGCAGGATGCGCAACCGTAGAATCCTTCTAATGTTTGGAACCATCCATTCTTTTTTATTTCCAATTTTTTTATTGCACTAGGGGCAATCATATTTTTCAAATTTCTTGCTTTTTAAAAATCACCTTAGGGTGTTTTGGGATTTCGTCCTTTAAAACTGGATCATTGAGCAAAACATGCCATTGTTTATTTATTATTTTACTAATTTTATTTGCTTCTTTATTAAAAGTGGTTAAAAATGCTGTGTCAAAGTTTGTATTTGTGTTCGTATCTTTTTTCATAGGCACTATTAGATACTTCCTATTTAGACTCTTGGCTTTTACAAGTGCTGTATCTAGAATGTCTGTTTTGTAATTTTTTTCTTTGAAGCGTTCTTTTAGTATATCACATTGGTCATCAAATACTGCTTCATCAGTGCAGTTTCTGCGCATCCTTCTGAACTGATTATAAGGAACGTTGTCCATCCATAAATGGTGGTGACAGCTAGTGCGTAGGATATAATTATTGCTGTCAACGTCCTTAAAAAAGGACCTTGTTTTTAAAGAGCCATTCTCTATGTATATATTCAAATCTAAATAATTTAGAGAGACTTTACTAGTTGTTGAAGTAAACTGCAGATTATACGTATTGATGTTCATACTTGATAAAAATGAATCTAAATTCTCCTGGCCCCCTTGCCAAATTAAAATAATATCATCGATGTAGCGCCGCCATAGGACAAAGTCCGCCCCCAGAACGCCACCGGGCCAAATGTGATGTTCCTCCCAGAGTCCCATAAAAAGGTTGGCGTAACTGGGGGCAAACCTCGTTCCCATGGCGGTGCCACATCTTTGAATATAAAATTCATTTTCAAACCAAAAATAGTTCTTATCAAGTATGAAAGATATCCCATCAATAATAAATTGAGCTTGTGGCTCTTTCATTTCAGGGTCTTGTCTAAGGAAGAAATCAACAGCTTCGCAACCTAAGTTCTTTTCTATAGAGGTATACAGGGACGCTACATCGATGGTAGCCATAATGTAATCATCTTTCCAAGTGAAATTATCCAATAGTTCAAGCACGTCTGTGGTATCCTTCAAATAGGATTTTAAAGATTTTACGTGACCTTGTAGAAAAGTGTCAATGTAAGCTAACAGATTCGATGTTGAAATACGCTGCGCAATCAGGTGTGTCTGTCATCTGTTATTTCAGACGGTGTATCCATCTACATCAAGGACACTATCCCATCTGGAGCATCTTTACCAAAGCCCAATCACCATCTTAAAGATCAAAGACTGCCTTTAGGATCACGGTATCTTGGACTTATAGCGCTGGGGACTTTATATTTTGTATGTGCACTGATTATCAGTTAGTATGCCTAACTCTCTACCTCTATCTAGAAGTACTTTTAAATCATTTGTAAAAGTTTTTGTTGGGTTCTTTTTAAGGACTTCATATGTCTTTTTGTCTCCTAGGAGGCGATGGGCTTCTTTTAGGTAATCCTCTCTATTCAAGATGACCACCCCCCCTCCCTTATCAGCCTGTTTAATGACTATGTTGGTGTTATTTGTTATTTCTTCCAACCTGGAAGTCGTCAGTCCAAGGCCCGGACGTGATGTCAGACGCTCTCCATCCGCGACCGGACGAGGGGGCACCCTCGTGGAGGGATACTGAAGGGACTGGAGTTACTACTTCCCGAGTACCGACCAACTGCCTCAAGTAAAACCTTACGTGAATTTGATCGTATGTCACATTGTGAGTACATGTCCTATGTATTTTTAATCATAAAGTTTGGTGTTTTCTGGTCAACACTATGGTTTCTCTCCATTCCTGCATGAATCCGACTGCTTGTATCTGACTGGGAGTTGAAACCTTCACGAACATACCATCCAGCCCTATACCAGTAATTACTGCTGTGTGCTGCAGTCACATCTACCTGTCACTGCGAGTTGGAGTCACCAAGAACCACCTCTAAGCCACTTTCTGTTTTTTATCTTACTTGTTGTAAGTAGGCCATCTATAAGAGCCAAGTTTTTTCATTGCAGACCACTTTTTTGTTAACCTACTGCACTATGATTTTTTATATGTTTTTTCATTCTGGGTGTTCCTGATGACATCGCTCCCTTCCTGCCCTGGATCCTAACTACTTGTAAGGGAATCAGTGCATATTCCCCGTGAAGGTTGAGAATATTTCAGCTACACCTTATAATTTTAATATTATATATATTTTTTCAATACAATATTGTTGTTTTAGCGCCGTTCCAAGTCACTGGGTTCCACATTGTACCAAGGAGAAGCCTGAGGCAGCTACCCACCAGAAGCTATACCGACAGACTGCCCCCCCCCCCCCCCCCCCCGCCAGGACGATTAGCTCTCACCTCCAGTGCTGGAGAAGATTGCACTGACAGCTGCTTCAACTGTTCTCCAAAGAATGTCTGAATCCAAAGACCCCCATCCTTAGGGTCATGACCCTCTCAGTGTCACAACCAACACTTCACGCCTTCCGCCGCTGGAAAGTGACCCTGCGCCAAGCCCTGATGAAACATCCCAACTTGATGCCTACAGCAGAGTGGAGCCAGCAGCCATTATCCGAATCCTCATGAAAGGTATCTATTCCTCGGCCTTGCTGGACACCAGGTCTCAGGGGACTATTATCTACCAGCCGTTCTACGACCAGCACCTGACCCACCTGCTTATGCAATCGGGCAAGAGGATGAAGCTCGGGGATCTGAGCAACAAAACCTACCTCGTCGAAGATGTGGTGTCAGTACGGTTGGACATAACGCAATTGAACACCAGCAAAACCCACACCATGGAAGTGGAGGTCCTGATATGTCCCGAGCCTCGGGAACATCCTAGCTACCCGATCATCCTGGGGACCAACACTGATGTGGTGCAAGGGGTGATCTGGAATAATCTGAGTGAAATTGGCGAAACACCCCTATCCTCGCAACTGATCCATCCGGTACACGAAGAAGAATGCTATAAGATCGCTGCGCAGGAGGAAAAAGTGTAACTCTTCAATAATGAGAAGGGATCGACTGTGATTCCACCAGGGGGAGTGAAATATATGGAAGCGGTGTTCTGCTATCTGGGTCGACACAAGGCTGACTGGTTCTTCTCCCTAGAAAGCACGGCAGATGAAGACCTCCAGAGAGGGTATAAGATAGTGTCCGAGTTGAGCTTGGACATTTTCGATCCCGGATAAAATGAAGGTGATTATTCGGAACGTCTCACCACGTACCATTCAGTTCGACCAAGGCCAAAGACTGGGTCGATATATCCCATTACACCCGTCGAGAAGCTGGATCGTGTGAACACTGTTACCATGCAAGATCATCTGGCCCAGTTACCGTTTGATTTCGAGGAATTGCTCCTGTCAGCAGAATGGAAGAAACGGCTAAGGGCCAAACTGGAGAAATGCCGGGAAATGTTCTCCATCAGCGAAATGTATGTGGGCTGCAGCCAGAGTGCCCAGCATACAATCCGTCTAAAAGATCCCACCCCATTCCGGGCGCCTTCTAGACGCATCGCTCAACGAGATATGAGGACATGAGGGACATTCTGAAAGAGAAGGAGACGACGGGCATTGTGACCGAATCCCGTAGCCCATACGCCTCTCCGATCATAGTGGTGTGTAAGAAGAATTGGTCCGTCTGCAGGAAAATATGCTTCTTTTTAAAGCTGCATTCATGTGAAATAAGTTAAAATTACAATGAACTAGTCAAAAGATACAAAGTTTTCAGATACATGATTTTAATAGTAACCTTAACTATTATGCCTGAGGGGTGATAGATAAAAGTGGTTGTACTGTAAAGGGTTTTACTGGATGGAGATGGATTGAGGCAATCATGTTAGAGTAAATAAATGGCCATTGTCTTACATGATGTCAGAAGTCTGAACAGAACACTATGCTCAGAGTGTGATTTCGGATGGATGAAAGATATAAATATCAGTCCCAGAGAGAGCAAACTCTGCCTCATAAGTGGGCACACAAACCAGCATGAAACTCTCACAGCCTGGCATGCTGCTTGCAGTTCTTCAGATCCCAGCGCCAGAGTAGTTTACCATTATATTCACTGGTGATTGGTCAAAATGGACAAGGCACTTGGAACACTTCTGACATGTATAGCCTGGCCTTCGGCAGCTATTGCTAATTCTGGGCCTTTCCTCTGTTAGAACAGGCAGTGGAAAGGTTAATTCCTTCAGTTGGCCTGTTTGCATTTCAGCTCTGAGTATTGTAGCAATATTCAGGGGTGAGCCTAAGCAACCTTTTGAGCATGTTAATCTAAAGGGTGGATATGGGTTGGAACACCCCCTGATGTGTGTGAGCCAATCGGTATCCAGCTTTGAGTTTTAATGATTCAAAGCTAGACACTCCCTGAGGATATTCAAATTGAGACATGTTTTCCTATACTGAGTATGTCAGTTAGTTAATCAGTTAGTCTGAGAGAAGATATTGATCAAGCAGGACAGAGAATAGCTCTATCCCTCCTACCCACCTGGGTGGGGAGGGAGGAGAATCAAGCTGCCATGAGCAGAATGGCAGAGAAGCAAGATCAGGCCTATGCTGTACTACTGTATGCTGTGTATGCTGCTCTGAATAAAGAACCACAGAAAAAAACTGCTGTATATGTCACTGTTCCTGGTGTGAGGAGGATGGAGTGTCAGTGGGGGTTTCTCCTCTGGAGACCCCAGGGGATCTCTGTTGGCTGGAGGCGCTGTGCACCCTGAGAGAACAAGAGCAAGGTAACATGTCCCACCCCACCTCCTGTCCCTGTCCTAGTTCTCCCCACAACACCGCGGAGACCTCAGCCCTCCTGTTTGCCAGCAGGTCACAGCACCAAGATCGTGTACAGTAACCAGAAGGAGTGTACCCCCCAATCTCATGTCAGGTGGGGTGAAAGAGGGTTACACATGCATCAGGTTTAGAAGGTAAAATTCTACATTAGCAACACAATTCCCTATTGTGTGCTATGGTAGATGAAGCATTTGAACTCGAGTGTGTGTCCTTCCTCTGGGTGAGGAGGATAAAACTCAGTATGATAAAGTCAAATAAGCTTTCAATCAGCATTTTATGAGCAAGTACAACGTGATATATGAATGTGCCAGATTTAACATGAGGCAACAACAACAAGGTGAGAGTGTGACAACATTCATCACAACAGTACAGTACACACTTTGGCAAAACACTGCAATTTTGGTTCTCTCAGGAAAGAGTTAAATAGAGACTGGATTGTAGTTAGTACTGTATAGGAGACAATAAAATGCCTGAGAGTCTAAAGTTGGATTCAGAACTTAGTCAGAGCAATACAAAGCATGGGGCAGAATTAATCAGTCAGGAAACAGCACTTCCAAGGAGGCCTACAGTATGTCAAGAAACAACAGTGGACAATATGGACACTTTGGGGGATGTGCACTAAGCAGCACTTTTTTGAGCCCGATTGGAAACATTTTGCTCTTCCGTTAAAAAGTGAAGCCAAATAAGCGATTCACTAACAAGTTCAGGGCATTTTGTTCTGGCCGAGCAAAAATATGACCAATCGCGCAAACTGCTTCCCCACCCCCCTTCTATTGCACTTAAACTTGTAAAGCACGATAGCTGATAGAAAATAAAGCCTGTAAGAACTGCATGGAGACGCTGCCTCTCCATGCACAGCTCTTACAGGTGATATATAGGTGATATCTTACAGTATACGTATACATTTTAATAATATTGTACATGAGCAGGGGGTCTCATGAGCTGAACAGCATTGGTTTCAGCCTCGGGAAACCCCCTACTTCATGAGATAAAGGCCCCATTATGTGGTGCCGGTATCCCCTGTGCTTTGCAACCTCCTGCGTCACTTGACCTGGGGATTTAAATCATGCAGTGGGATACCGGCACCCCATAATGGGACCTGTATATCATGAAGTAGGGGTCTCCGAGGCTGATACCAATTCGGTTCAGCTCAGGACAAATGGCAAAGGCTGGTCACCATGCATGTGGAACAGAAGTCGGTCCTTCTGCATCTCTACATTTGCATTCTTATGAACAGAAGATGTACCCAATCATGGATCACCAATTGGTTTTTGGGATTGGAGGGGACAGGGACATCGGGCCGATTCTTTCACAGGGAAATGAAACAGATAACGAACTAAATACAATAGAAGAGGAAACAAGGGGTTTTGGAGGTCGAATATGGGCAAGTGTGAGTTTGACAGGCAGTGAGACACCATAAGTACATAGAGATAATAATAGAAAACTTCTAAAGACTAAACAAAGTTGGCGTAGAAAGGAAGGAGCAGAGAAGATAATAGTACAGGCTGAAAAAAACTGAAATGCATGCTTGCTAATGCAAGAAAAGCAAAATCCAGTGCAGTCCTACGCTCAGGCAAACAGCTGAGAGAAATGACACCAAAGTGTCAATGATGTGACAAGAGGGAACAATCGTCGGAGGGCGCGGAAGGCGGCCACAATAGAGGTCGGGGCTCAGGGGCACTAAGCTTTAACCTGTCAGCACATCCGTCCTGGGTCCCAAGACAAAGCGTTTAATTGCGTGAAACGCGTAGAGGAGGAGGTGGTGATGTAGCCTGCTGCCTAGTGTGTGTTTTATACCAATAAAGCCTTTTGTATTACCGGATTCGTTTGGACCCTGACTGACTGATTGCTGTGGTGCCGGTTCTTCCCCTTCATTCATTTGCTAATGCAAGAAGCCTGAGAGATAAAATGGGGGAGCTTGAATTAATAGCTGCAAGGGAACAGTATGATATCATAGGCATTACTGAAACAGGGTGGGATGAAACTCATGACTGGACAGTTAGTTATTCCCTTTTTCGGAAGGATCGTGCAAATAGAAGAGGAGGTGGCGTATGTTTATATGTTAAACCGGATCTAAAGCCTATAATAAGGGAAGATGTTTACGAAGGAAATGATGAAAATGTAGAGACCTTGTGGATAGAAATTAGCAGTGGAGGTAAACGTATAAAGAAAATGTTTGTAGGGATATGCTATAAACCACCAAATATCGGTGAGATTGAGGAAGCTAAAATACTTTTGCAAATGGAGAAGGCATCAAAACTGGGTCATGTTTGCATAATGGGGGATTTTAATTTTCCAGACATAGGCTGGGGCAATGAGATTAGCATTACAACAAAAGGAAACAGGTCTTTGGGGGTGCTTAAAGACAATTTTATGACCCAAATGATTGAGGAACCAACCAGGAGAGGGGCAATACTGGATTTGGTAATATCAAACAATGTAGAAGTAATAACAAATATTCAAGTCCTGGAACATTTGGGTAATAGTGATCATAACATGGTCTCGTTTGAAATTAATTATCAAAAAACAGATTACTTGGGTTCAACAAAGACCTTAAACGTTAGAAAAGCAGATTTTAATAAACTGAGGCCTAATCTACAAGTAATACATTTGGGATTATGTTTTTGCAGAGAGAAATGTAGAAGATAAATAGGCAGTCTTTAAAACATTGTTAGAAAAGCACACTTATCAGTGTACCCTTGGGTAATAAGTATAAAGAAATAAGTCAAAACCAATGTGGCTAAATAAACAGGCAGGGGAGGAAATAGACAAGAACAGGAAGGCGTTTAAATTCTTTAAGTCAGAAGGGACGGAGGCACTGTATCAGAATTATAAGCAATGTAACAAAAATTGCAAAAGGGCAATCAAATTAGCAAAAATGGATAATGAAAAAAGGATTGCAATAGAAAGTAACATCAACCCTAAAAAGTTCTTTGTTACGCCGGTGCTGCCCGCAGACCAGACCCGTCCCTTGTACTGAGGTGGGACGTATGTGTGCACGCACCCGCAGCAGAAGGAGCGTGTCTGGAGTGTGGTGTTTTGGTGTTACCGGGCCAGGTGGATATAGCTATAGCAATACTTGCCGGTACCGGGTAAAGAAGAGACGTAGTAGTTGCCATTGCCAAGGTCAGGGAGTGGAGAGATCCGGAAGGTTGAGATCCAAGCTGAGATCGAGGGACGTTAGAAGCTGTGTAGTCAGGAGGGAGCCGAGGACCGAGAGCCAGAGAGTAGTCAGCCAAGCCGCGTCTTAACCTGAGTAGCAAAGAGAAGACAAAACCAGAGCATCCTCAAGTGGAGACTATGTTGAGCAATGTGAAAGTGGTAAGACAGGCACTATGTAGTGCGGCTGACCAATAGGAAGTGGAGCAGGCCTGGAAGAGCACGAGGAGCTGTCCTGGATTGGTTACTTTGATAGGCACACAGGTGAGCAGCTTTGGCACTGAGTAGTAGCCTGTGTTGGGAGCGTGGTCTCACTGCCAGAGCAGTGAATAAATTAACTTCACCTGGCACGCGCTCTGTAATGTCGGAGAGCACACGCCCAGGACAAATGGCAGCTGCCTGAGTGTGGGCTGCCTGCGGGGCAGCGGTGGCCCGTCGGGGACAATGGGGAAGCCACAGAACCACGAGGACCAGCTGGCACCGGCGACGAGGATGTCCCACGGCAGCAGGGGCCATAGGAGGTAGGGGGGTGTCACGCTGCGACTGCCGTGACCCCCGAATCCTCACAGTACACCCCCCCCTTCAGGGTCAGCCTCAGGACGATCCTCCCACGGTTTGGATGGGAACTTTTTCCGGAAGCGTATGAGAAGCCCCGGTGCGTGAATGTCCTTTAGAGATACCCATGATATTTCTTCCTGTCCAAAGCCCTTCCAATGGACCAAGAATTGAACATTACCTCTCGAGAGGCGGGAATACAGTATGGCTTAGACCTCGTACTCTTCGTTGCCCTGTATGATCACTGGGTCTGGTCTAAGAGTGTGGTCCGGAAAGAAAGAACTGGAAATAAACGGTTTGAGAAGTGAAGTGTGAAACACATTAGAATTCTCATGCTTTCAGGTAATTGAAGGCGGAAGGCCACTGGGTTAACCTGCTCCATGATCGCAAACGGGTCCAGAAACCTAGGTACCAATTTAGGGGAAAGGGTCCTGAGGTGGATATTTTTGGTAGACAACCAAACCTTATCCCCTGGCTTGTAAGTGGGTGCAGGTCGGCGACGACGGTCATCCTGGAGTTTCGAAGTCTGGGAGGCCTTTTGAAGCACTGATTGAATTCTGGATCAAGAATCCTGTAAGAGGGAGATGCGTTCATCCACGGCTGGTACCCCAGAGGAAATATTGGAAATGGGCAGGCGAGCCGGGTGGAATCCGTAATTAATAAAGAAGGGCGTCTCCTGAGTGGATTCATTCCTGGAGGAATTAAAGGCATACTCAGCCCAGGGAAGTAATTCCGACCAGTCGTCCTGGGAGTCTGAGCCGAAGAACCTCAAATACTTCTCGAGTGATTGGTTAACCCTCTCGGTCTGCCCATTCGATTGAGGGTGATATCCTGAAGAAAAGGAAGAAGAAATGCCCAGTCTTCTGGTGAAGGTCCTCCAGAATCTGAAAACAAATTGAGAGCCTCTATCCGATACGATGGATGTGGGAATGCCATGGATCCTGAAAATGTCTCTTGAGAAAATATCGGCTAGGGCGGGTGAGGAGGGTAATCCCTTGAGAGGGACGAAATGTGCCATCTTGGAAAACTGATCCACCACTACTAGAATGGTGCTCATGCCATTTGACCTAGGCAATTCGACAATAAATTCCATGGATATGTGGGATCAGGGGCGTTCTGGGATCAGTAAAGGCATAAGAAGACCATGGGGTCTCTGTCATGGTATCTTATTGCGTGTATATACCGGGAAGGCACGGGTATATTCAAGGATGGTCTTGGCCATATTGGGCCACCAGAAGGTGCGACGGATGAGGTCCAGTGTCTTCTTGAATCCCGGATGTCCTGCCGAACGGTAGGCGTGCCCCCAAACCAGGATCTCAAGAATAAACTTGGCCTCTACGTATAATGTATCCTTCGGTACCTCGAGGTCTCTAGGAAGGTGTTTTTGAGACTTGAGGATCTTCTCAAGATTATTGAATGCAGTGACTGCAAGGATCTTTTGCTTGGGAAGGATGGTCTAGGTAGTTTTCTCCGGTCTCTCTTCAGAAGAACACTGTCTAGAGAGAGCATCCGCCTTGACATTCTTGGTGCCGGGAATTGAGGACAAAATAAAATTAAACCTAGAAAAAAGTAACGACCGCGGACTTGGCGAGACCCTAGGCGGCGGGCACTCTCGATGTACAGGAGATTTTTATGGTTCGTGAGAATCGTTAACAGCTATTTTGACCCCTCCAGAAGATGCCTCCATTCCTGAAGGGCCAACTTGACAGCCAAAAGTTCCCTATTGCCCACGTCATAGTTCCTCTCAGTCAGAGAAAATTTCTTAGAGAAAAATCCACAGGGGTGGAGTTTATCCTGGGGAGAAAATCTCTGGGATAGGACTGCGCCGGCCCCGCAGTCCGAAGCGTCTACTTCCAGGGTAAATGGAAAATTGGTGTTCGGGTGTCGGAGGATAGGAGCTGAGACGAATGATTGTTTCAATGTTTTGAATGCCGTAACTGCCTCAGGTGACCAAGCCGAAGGATCGGCACCTTTTTGGGTCAGGGCAATGATCGGAGCGATGATAGTGGAAAAATTGCGAATGAATTTCCGGTAATAATTGGAAAACCCTAGAAACCGCTGAATGGACTTGAGGGAATCGGGCTGCGGCCAATCCACTATGGCTTTAAGATTTTCTGGGTCCATGGCCAATCCCCTGTCGGAAATAATATACCCAAGAAACGAGGTGGAAGCCTGGTGAAACAAGCGATTCTCCCGGAGGCGGGAGAGTACGAACTTTGTATGGGTGATATGTATTTTAGAAAACGTAAGGATGCCATCCAGAAAGACAATTACAAAAAGGTTAAGGACATCCCGAAAAATGTAATTGATAAAGTCTTGAAAGACCGCCAGGGCGTTGCACAAGCCGAAGGGCATAATGAGGTACTCGTAGTGGCCACTATGGGTGTTAAAGGCGGTCTTCCATTCGTTACCCTCCCGGATACGAATGAGATTACATGCCCCACGAAGGTCTAGCTTGGAAAATAGCCTAGCGCCCTGAATTCTGTCAAAGAGTCCAGTGATGAGTGGGAGAGGGTAAAGGTTCTTCACCGTAATGCGGTTCAGTTCCTGGTAGTCTAGACACGGTCTGAGAGTTCCTTCTTCTTAACGAAAAAGAATCCGGCCCCCGCGGGCGAGTTGGAATGCCATATAAAGCCCCGCTTCAAGTTCTCGTGGATATATTCATCCATGGCTTCCGTCTAAGGCAGAGAGAGGGGGTAGGATTTGGATTTGGGCAATGTGTATCCAGGCACCAAGTCTATCGGACAATCGTAAGATCTGTGAGGGGGTAGTACCTCGGACTGAGTCTCGCTGAAGACATCCATAAAATCTGCGTACGGGGCGGGTAAGTTTCCCTTGGGTTGGACGTATTAGCCAGCAGTTGGGACGGAAGCACAGCTCTTGGGGAAGACTCCTCTGACCTTGGCCTCCAGTCAAAGGGATCTTGAGATGTCCAATTGATGCGCGGATTGTGCTTCTGCAACCATGGTAAGCCAAGAGTGACAGGTGTTCCAGGAACATGGATTACATGCAAGGCCATCCTTGTGGGAATGAGAAGAAAGGGTGAGAGGGCTGGTCTCCAAGGAGATGTATGCCGGGTTGCGCGGACGGCCGACGATCCTTACCAAGGCAACGAGAGACTTCTTCCTAATGAGTGGAATCTGGTTCAGTTCTGAGAATTTCTGGTCCACAAAGTTTCTTCTTGCACCGGAATCGGTGAATGCCATTGTGGAAGTCTGAAAGGTAGGACCAGAGAGGGAGACGGGGATGCTCAACTTTTTAGGAAGCTCCTTTTTGGAAAGGGGACAGGGAGAATAAGCATCCAGGGAGAGCCCTTTCAACTCGCTGGGCTTGGTCGTTTCCCAGACATAGTGGACATTCGCGAATCAGATGCTCAGAGGATCCGCAGTAATAGCATAATCCACCAACTGCAGAATTGTCATATCAGTGCCCGTGTGTGCAGGACTCCGAATTGCATCGGTTCTGGAGCATCCAGAGCAGGCAGCGGGGAGGCGGCAGGTCTCTTGGTTGAAGAGAACCTGGGAAAGGGGGCATGGAAAGGCACAAATGGGGGTGTTGGCGCTCGGAGCGGCGTACCGGAAGACGTTGGTCCACCCGAATGGCCTGGGAGATAAGTTCCTCACGGAATTCGTTAATCCTCGCCAAAAGACTGTGACTAAAGCCTCCTGGACCCAGTGAGTCTCAGCTGCTATGGTCCTGAACTCCAACGCGTACTGGGCCACGGGTCGACGTCCCTGTGAAAGCTGAAGCAAAGAGTCAGAAGCAGTCTCCTGGCGTGCGGGGGTATCGAAGACCTGTCGAAAGTCTCGTCTAAATGCAGCATAATCTTGAGTGATTTCAAGCATAGTTCCCAAATCGGGAGGCCCATGCCAGGGCATTTCCCGTGAGTAGGCTGTAGACGTACGCCACCTACATACGACCAGAAGAATACTGCTGCGAAGCTATCTCAAACTTGATTTCACATTGATTGAGAAATCCACGACAGGCGTGCGGATCGCCATCGTACGGCTTGGGTGCCGGAATCTTCGGGCTCGGTGCTGCGGCGCCCACCGGTTCCACCTGCGCTGGAGGTGCAACCACAGGGGATGCCTGTAAAGAGAGATCTTCTACATATCGTATGAGAAGAACCAGCTGATCGGTTATGGTCTGGATTTGCTGATACATGGCCGACATCATACTGCCATGTTCAGTCTGGTCTGCATCTTGTGGGCTCGACATAATGTTACGCCGGTGCTGCCCGCAGACCAGACCCGTCCCTTGTATTGAGGTGGGACGTATGTGTGCATGCATCCGCAGCAGAAGGAGCATGTCCGGAGTGTGGTGTTTTGGTGTTGCCAGGCCAGGTGGATATAGCTTTAGCAATAGCCTGTACCGGGTAAAGAAGAGACTAAGTAGTTGCTGTTACCAAGGTCAGGGAGTGGAGGGATCCGGAAGGTTGAGATAAAAGCTGAGATCGAGGGACATGAGAAGCAGTGTAGTCAGGAGGGAGCCGGGGTCGAGAGCCAGAGAGTAGTCAGCCAAGCTGCGTCGTAACCTGAGAAGCAAAGAGAAGACGAAACCAGAGTAGACATCCACAAGTGGAGACTATGTCGAGCAATGTGAAAGTTGTAAGGCAGGCACTATGTAGTGCGGCTGAACAAAAGCGGAAGCAGGCCTGGAGGAGCATGAGGAGCTGTCCTGGATTGGTTACTTTATTAGGCACACAGGTGAGCAGCTTTGGCACCGAGTAGTAGCCTGCGCGTGTGTTGGGGGCGTGGTCTCTCTGCCAGAGCAGTGAATAAATTAACTTCACCTGGCACGCGATCTGTAATGTTGGAGAGCGTGCGCCCAGGACAAAGGGCAGCCGCCTGAGTGCGGGCTGCCTGCGGGGCAGCGTTGGCCCGTCGGGGACGATGGGGAAGCCCCAGAACCACGGGGACCGGCGATGAGGAACTCCAACGGCAGTGGGGGCCGTAGGAGGAAAGGTGGTGGTCACGCTGTGACTGCCGTGACCCCCGAATCCTCACCGTCTTTAAGTACCTTAATAACAAAAAATGAGAAAAGAAAATATAGGACCCTTTCAGTGTGAGATGGGCAGGCAGATTATTGGAGATAAGGAAAAAGCAAAGGTATTAAACAAATTATTTGCCTCTGTGTTTACCAGGGAAGAATCAAGTTCAATAGTAGTGCCGCAGGAGGAAGCCACAACCTCCATATTAATGAACAATTGGTTAACTGAGGAAGAAGTTCATAAGCAGCTTGAAAAAATTAAAGTAAATAAGGCACCTGGCCCCGATGGCATACATCCAAGAGTTCTCAAAGAGTTAAGCTCAGTAATAGCCAAACCATTATATTTAATATTAATGGTCTCCATTTCCACAGGCTCAGTACCACTAGAGCTAGATCACAAGCGGGGAATTACAGACCTGTAAGCCTGACTTCAATAGTGGGGAAACTAATTGAATGTTTAATACGGGATAATATTCAGGAATACCTAATGGAAAACAACATTTTTAGTAATAGTCAGCGTGGATTTATAAAGGTTAGATCATGCCAAACTAACCTTATATGTTTCTTTGAAGAGGTAAGTAAGAATTTAGACCAGGGTGGGGTGTGCCGATGACGTCATCCAGGACAGACGGGTAAAGGCTGAGCTCCGGAGATCCACCTAAATAAACGCTGAATTTGGACCTTTTACCCCCAGCAAAAACCCCGAAAAAAGCCCCTGACGACCCTCTAAAACCAGGGGGATGGCAAATAAGGGGGAAAATCCCCCGATTCAGGGGGTTGGCAGGTTCTTCACCCCTGCAAAACAGCCCGCTGAGGCGTGGGGTAGACGGCAAGATGGCGCCCAGGCTTCGGGCCCACGAGGCAAACAAGGCCTCTCATACACAGCAAGCCCTACTGAGACCCCCCCTTCCCCGGATGGGAGGATCACGAAGGAATATTTGGAGGAGCTCCACGCCAAGCTCCAACGATCGTTACAGGCCAATATAAAGGATACAGTGGCGGAAATTAGGCATGATATCCAGGGTCTGCAAGAACGCACTACCACACTGGAAACCAGACTGGACAAGGCCTTACACCACCAATCGGAGGCCGACGATGAGATTATACGTCTGGGCCAAGAAATAAATACGCTCCGAGACGGATTGGAAGATCAGGAAAACAGGGATCGCCGCCAGAACCTGCTGATCCGCGGCATCCCTGAGGCGGTACTGCCCATGCATCTACGAGCATACCTGAATGACTTCTTCCTCTCCATATGCCCAGACCTCGATCCCCGGGATATGGAACTTGATAGGGCGCACAGGGCCCTGGGCCCACGCTCTGAGGATCCCAACCGCCGGCGGGACGTGATCGTGCGACTCCATAGCTACTCCACTAAAGACAAACTAAAAGAAGCTAGCAGAGAGAGAGACACGATCACGTTCCGAAGTGAA
The DNA here is from genome assembly GCA_036426205.1 of Ascaphus truei. Classification (NCBI taxonomy): domain Eukaryota; kingdom Metazoa; phylum Chordata; class Amphibia; order Anura; family Ascaphidae; genus Ascaphus; species Ascaphus truei. Next base: position 56,373 of record WSYH01004048.1, read on the forward strand.
CCGCTTCAGGTTTATAATGACCTCTCCAAATTGACAGTGGATCGACGCAAAGCGCTGCGTCCCCTAACGTTACTCCTCCGCGAGAAAGGAATAAAATATAAATGGGGATTTCCTTTTAAATTGATTATCCCCCACAAGGGTAAATTCCTTACCATCCGGCACCCAGAGGACATGGAACACCTGGAAAAAGCCCTGGGAATTCCCGTGGAGTCCCTCCAATCTGCCCACCCAGCTGGTAACCGAAACCAGGACAAAGATGACCAACCTGTGAGAGCCTCGGAGCGGATTGCGGAACAAAGACAATCCCGGGACAAATAAGGAGAGGTCCACAGTTAATCAAGCTTCCCGCCCGGGACCACACCACCATCAGCCCCGAAACTCCCTCAAAATGGCGACTGAAGCGGCCTTACCTCCCCACGTGGAAAGCCTCCGAGCCGCAGCCGCGAAGCATCCTTCTTCATTTCCGGATCCAGCAGCCTCACCAAAGACAATCGGACGACGGACACCACGCAGCCAACATCGGATTTCCGCAGCTAACCTCGGTTCCCGTCTGGGAGAACACCACCGCCTGCTCCGAAATTTCCTCAAAATGGCGCCTGGAGCGACCTTACCGGCCCACAGACGAGCTGCAATCTTCCTCCACAAAATGGCGCCCGGTGAGGCCGTACCCGTCCGCGGAGCGCCCCGATGACTACAGGCGAGCCACGACTGACATCATCAACGTGCGCGGCTCACATCCGGCGCCAACCTGAACCCGGAGGCTGTAATTCTTTTAGAACACCAGGGCACCCGAGTGACCTCCATCCGAAGGGTCCCACATCATTCCCAGTTCAAGTTTGCCCGGTGCTCCCCCCCTCGGCCGAGGGGGTCTCCCTAGGTTTTCTGTCTTTTTCACCGGACCCCTGGTTCCCTCTCCCCCTCTGGGAGAGTGCCAACAGCGCAAGACTTCTCAGTCCCGCCCACGCCCATCCAGTGGACAAACGCCTAATGACAGGGTCTGTAAAACTGTTGTACCCGCATACATTTCCTTCTTAGTCTTTCCCTATCGCCCTAAGTTCAGTATGGTTCCCCCATTACTATCCTAATGTTGTGTTACCCCCCACTAGAAGGTTTATTAAGATTAGATACCGAATCCTTCCCTCCCTCTCCCAGGACCCCCCCCCCCCCCCTTCCCTCTCCCCCCCCCCTCCCCCCCTTCTCTCCCCCCCTCTCCCGTGTTCCCTCCTCCCGCCCCCATAACAAGCCCCCCCCACCCCCCCTCCCTTCCTGTTCCCCTCCTCCCCCCCCTACCACCCTTCCGTCCACCCTCCTCCCCCCCACCTATCCAGCCGCCCCTTCCCCCCTGCCCCTCGTTCCCCCCTCCCCCCCTCACTAACTGATGGAACCCCTTCCTATTACCCCTACCAAAGCCCTTCTCACCGGGTTAAGGGACCAGATCATGCTTCCCCCCCCCCTCCCCCCCCCTCTCTCCCCCCTCTCCCTCCCCCCTCCCACCCTTACCACCAATCCCTCCCCACCCCCATCCCCACCAACAGTCTACCCCCTTCCTCTGCTAAAACCGTCTCCAACACCACACAGGAGAGTGAGACACTACCCAGACTAAATGCAGGAGGTAGCGGATCCTTCTAAACATTGAAAATTTCAAACACCTACT
>WSYH01004049.1:0-58026 GCA_036426205.1 Ascaphus truei
ATGACAGTGGTGATTACCTAGTCTAGTCTCAAACCTGCTAGCCATTAGACCTACTCACATACATGTTTCAACCTTGATGGGTATCATCAGTGTGAGGCTGGTCTTAATGGCTAGCAGGTTTGAGACTAGACTAGGTAATCACCACTGTCATTAAGGTTATGGTGGGTAAAAAAAGTGACAAAATATATGGTTGCAGGGTGGCTTAACCCATTAATTACTTTTGCGCTTATTAACCATTATTGTTGTTAAGTGACACCAGAATATATGTGCTATTTATTTTTGTGGCAACGGAATTTGCTGGCGTAGGGGCTTCATATTGCTGACGTAAGTACAACTGTCTTTATTTTATAATGCTAGTTAATGTGTTTAATAAAGGACAAATAATCTAATATCCATATCTGGATAATAGTTATTTTGCCCATTACTTTACTTTATGTGTGTTTGGTGCGGCGGGGGGAGGGGGGGTTGGGGGTTTGGGTTCTTTTATTTAAATGTAGGAGCATGTTTATTTTTTTTACATACATAGTTGGTTCCTTAGGTCTGCGGGGTGTGACAGAGTCACTGACTCAGTAGGCTGGAACAGTGAATGGAGAGATGCTACACCCAGAGCAGCCCCTGTTTAATCAGTCTTCAGCTGTGCTTTCTCTGTCTGAGGAGATTAACACTCTGTGAACTGGCTACAGCATCTCTCCATTCACTGTTCCAGCCTACTGAGTCAGTGACTCTGTCACAGGGGACCTCTGCAGACCACCTGAGGGCTCCCCGGATTCACACGGTTACCAGGCTGCGGACTCCCAAGGGACACCTGCGGGGAAGAACCGAGGGCCCCACAACTGCTGTGAGGGCCCCGTGGACCCGTAGGGACCACCCAAGGACCCAATACCCCCGTGTGAACCACCCGAGGACCCTCAGACACCTGTGGGGCTGACCCGGGGACCCCCAGACACCCATGGAGAACCCATTTGGGGCCCACAGTGACCCGCGGGGACCACCTGGAGGCCCACGGCACCTGGCGGGGACCCTACGTAGGCCTCCAGACCCTGTGTGAAACCCTTTGCTGGGCCACTGTGGGGCCTAAGGACACCCGTTGGGACCACCGGGGACTCCCATAGGTCTGGGGTATTAACCCTGTATGTGAAATAATAAATCATGATTTATGAGGGGGTGGGTGGGTTATGTATTGTTTATTAATTATTGTTATGTTTATTTTGGGTCTGTGTATTGTTTTGAATGTGTTTATTGGGGGTGGGGGGTATTGTCCCCAAGGGAGGGAGGATAGGCCTCCTGGTGTGTAGGGGTGAGGGTGTTAGGCCTCCAGAATGGTGGGTGAGGGTGGGTTAACCCCTTAATGATGGTCGCGGTTAATTAATCTATTTTACATGGGCAAATGCACTATTATCCATATTTGGGAAATAGTCATGTTGCCCATGACTATACTGTATGTGTTAGGGTGAGGGGTGTATTTATTAAAAAAGGATTTATGTATTTGTAATTGATTTTTTTGGGCACACAATTGGTACTGAAGGCAATTGGGGTCCCCCGGACACCTGCGGGAACACCCAAGGGCCACCGCCGTCCTATAGTACCATTCAGGTGCCTAAAAAAATACCTAGGTGTAATGTATATAAGGGGGGTATAGGGGTTGTTGGGGGCACAGGGGGTGGGTGTGTTGTGTATTGCAATGTTTATTGGGGGCAATTGTCCCCAATAAACATGTTACTGTGACTTAACCCCTTCATTGCCTAAACAGATAGCCGCTAAGGTAATGAAGCAGCATTAATGTATTTGTATTAATAGTGTACATGTGCAAGGGGTCTCCGGAGATGAACCGTGTTGGTTTTATGTCCAGGGACACCCTGCTTCCCGAGATACAGGCCTGGTTATGGGGTGCCGTTATCTCCTATGAATGGAAATGTCCCGCGTCACGTGATCGGGCTATCTACATGCATGGGAGATACCAGCACCTCATAACAGGGCCTGTTTCTCATGAAACAGGGGGTCCCCAGACATAAAACCAACACAGTTCATCTCCGGAGACCGCCTGCACATCTACAATATTAATGCAATGTAATGTAAACATTTTTTATTTGCCTACGAGATTTATGCAGAGAGAGGCGGATCTTGCTCTCTGCTGACAGATCTCGCCAGCGGAGCCCTTCTTGCCAGGGCTCGGCATCTCTCCGCTGGATTCCTCTCACAGATATGCGCACCTTCCTGCATACCGCGAGGGGAATCCACCAAAAACATGGCGAGTTCTACGTCTGGCGAATGGCCATTATCGCCGTTTCCTGCATAGGCCCATAAATATTTTAAAAAATGTATTCACCTGCAGCACTGCCCAGGGAGACAGGTGTCACTCAGGTAGAGTGCCTGAAGGCTTCATAAGGTATGTGGGGACTGTGGACAGAGTGGGGGACATTGGTGGGCGGGTTACAGCCATGCGCGGCAAGTAGGTAGCTGTAACCAGTAGCCAATATATCTAAGTTGTTACTATCAGTAAACTGGTATTCTGTGTTACCCTGTGTTTTCATTGTGTGAGTGTATGTCTATATACAGTGGTCGACAAGTCACCAAAGTATCTACTCGCCCAACAACAAAAATCTACTCGCCACCTAGTACCACACGTGTGCTGCTTGGGCCAATAGGAGCTCGCCACGATGTTAAATTCACTCGCCCGGGGCGTGCAAATGTACAGGTTTGTCGAACACTGTCTATATATATATATGGGTCCAGTAATGGAAAAATCCACATAGTAGGATCCGTTACAGGTGGAGGCGCTGACCAAGATTATTCCAGAATCCACCCCAGGCTCCCTGCAGCGGAGGCTCGGACCTCCTGTGAGCCACATGTATTGCACCACATGTACACCGTAGACACGTATCACACAGAGGGTGGGAATACATGTGCTACACATGGATTCAGAATCTGAATCTGTGGCTTTAATTCTATAAATCCGTCCACGGTTTGTATGCACTGGAATTTTTGATGAATCCGAATGGATTGAAACTACCCACATCCGTTTGCGGATATTATACTGCTAAACAGATTTTGGGGGTAACATCAGCGAACATACGGGAAATGGACCACCACGCACCCAACCCAATAAGCCAAGTCAGATCTGCCACTCCGACAACTGCATGTTCCGGCAGGGAAGTGTCCCGGTGGCAGAAAGCCAGTGGCGTTTTGGTCACTGCTAAATGTCACAGACCGCTGGCCAACACCCACTCTATCTGTTGGTGACAAACTTTGCCTTGTTACAGTTATCCTATGAAAAAGAATCAGCATATTGTATTGTATTGTATTGTATGTCTTTATTTATATAGCGCCAAAAGTGTACTCAGCGCTTCACAAAGAATACAGTGCAGGGAATTTTAAAAATACAATAAGTGCAGCAAAAATCAGACATTGGGAAAGGAAATCCCTGCCCCGAAGAGCTTACAATCTAAGAGGTTTGAGGGGAAACTTACAGAGACAGCAGGTGAGGGAATACACTGGCGACACACTTTATTCGAGCTTGGCTAGTCCCACGAATTCGGGTATACCCGGGTGTATTGAGGTTTGTGACTGTTTTCTGCCCGAGTTATTTTCCAAGCAGGGATTGAAGCATTTTATTCCCGCTGGCTGCAATACTGCACAGTATATATATATATACTGCATTACAATTCATGAATTTATGCCATCTGGTAGACACGCGAAGCATTGCAGCCTATTAAATCCTAATCATTATCATTTAACAGATCAGCCGCCCGTCAGCCAGGCATGAACCCAGGCTGGGAAGGCAAACGCAACGGGGCTTGTCAGAGGTGAGGAGCGGCGCATTCCAGGTATCTGCCAGGTACATACTGGGTATTTGCTCGAATAAAGTGTGTCGGTGCAGTAAGTGCTGTAGATGGGTGTTAAATGAAAAGGTTAACATCATTTAAAGGGGAAGAGATGGCAGGGAGGTGTATGTGAAGATCAGGTGTGTATGTCTGGCTTCAGGCTTAGGGGAGATCCCCAGCAGCAAGAAGGAGTAGATAGTGGGTATGAATAGAGGATTTGTTACAGTAGATCTGAAAGTTCAGGCATGGAGAGGAGACACATTCTTTACTGATCAGTACTTCTGCTGTACTTCTTCTGTACTGTATTTTACTAACAGTTTCTTCAAAGGAGTTACAGATTCATGTACAGTACTGTGGATGTCACAAGAAACAGCATGTTGGTAACCCTTGAGATATTCATTGAATTGCATAGGATATTCAATGAGTATCTATGGATGTTTACTGTGGTGGTTCTCTGAGATACACCACATTACCCAAACCATGGTTTGTGACTGTAATCAGTCAATAAAATGAACTTTTTTTTATAAATTATTGCATTTCTTTTGGTGTGCTCAGCTAACCTTCTGTTCTATATGCAGTTACCCTGACTAGGTTTTTTCTGTTTGCAGCACCCACTACTATTCCTATTTGTTGCTCTTGTTCCCATAGAGTTGGGACATCCCAAGATGCATTTATCTTTACTCTTGTGTGTTTAGCTTTTATTTATATAGCGCCATTAATGTACATAACGCTTCACAACAGTAATATACGTGAAAATCATATAAATAATAAATAATACATAAAGGGAAGAAGTGCTTCAGACATAAAAGAAACATTTAGAAAAGGAGTCCCTGCTCCGAAGAGCTTGCAATCTAATTTGTTGGTAGGGAGAACATACAGAGACAGTAGGAGGGCGTTCTAGTAAGTGCATCTGCAAGGGTCAAGATTAATGTATGAGGTGTTAATTATCAGCCATGGAGCTTAAGCAAGTCTGTTTTAAGGTGGGTCCTAAGGGTGGATAGAGAGGGTGCTGGTCGGATATTGAGGGGAAGGGCATTCCTGAGGTGTGGGGAAGTCAGTGACAAGGGTTTAAGGCGGGAGAGGGCTTTAGATACAAGAGGGGTAGAGAGAAGACATCCTTGAGCAGAACGCAAGAGTCGGGATGGTGTATAGAGAGAAATTAGGGCTTAGATGTAAAGAGGAGCAGAAGAGTGTAAAGCTTTAAAAGTCAGGAGGAGAATTGAGTGCGAGATGCGGGATTTGATAGGAAGCCAGGAGAGTGATTCAGCAGGGGAGATGCTGAGACAGATTTCGGAAAGAGTAGACTGATTCTGGCAGCAGCATTTAGGATAGATTGTAGGGGAGACAGGTGAGAGGCAGGAAGGCCAGACAGCAGGAGGTTACAGTAATCAAGACGGGAGAGAATGAGTGCCTGAGTCAGAGTTTTAGCAGTGGAGCAACAGAGGAAAGGGCATATCTTTGTTATATTGCGGAGGAAAAAGCGACAGGTTTTAGATATGTTTTGAATGTGAAGGGCGAATGTGAGAGAGGAGTCGAGTGTGACCCCTAGGCAGCTTGCTTGGGCTACTGGTTGAATGATTGTAGTTCCAACAGTAATGTGGAAGGAGGTGGTAGGGCCAAGTTTGGGAGGAAGTATTAGGAGCTCTGTTTTTGCCATATTGAGTTTAAGGCGGCGGAGGGCCATCCAGGATGATATAGCAGAGAGACATTCAGAAACTTTGGTTTGTACAGCAGGTGTAAGGTCGGGTGTTGAAAAGTACATTTGTGTGTCGTCAGCATAGAGGTGATATTTAAACCCAAAAGATGTTATTAGGTCACCTAGAGAGAGTGTGTACAGAACTAACTACCAATAATGATGGACATTGTAGATGCGAACTAGTCAATAAAAGGAAATTCATTTAAGTGATAATGTATATGAAAACAGTGTTGAGTAAAAAAACAAAACTAGATACCAAACAGTCAAGGAAAGTATGGGATCAAATCGAGATTTACAATAACAAAAACGGGCAGTATATAAAAACTGATTAAAAAATATTAATCATACCTGATAGATGTTTCCATATATAAAAACATTTTTTATAAAGATTTGGTAGACAGGCTTATAAAAAGAAACAAAAAAATAAGTTTGAATATTTTTTTTTTAGCTAGCTTTATATGATCATTTAAAGGAAATGTTAGTGTTTGTAATCTATACAAGGTAGTTTTGTTCTTAATGGTTTCGTCAGTTAACTTGTGATCTCACAACAACAAAAAATAAGCCTACAAAGGAACTTGATTAGATAAACCACTATGGTCTTATTTCACGTAAAGTAGGATTTAATTATGCATTGGTTGGCATTAAGTAGATATAAGATGGATATGTTTTACAAGGTTAGGTCTTCATTTGATTGAACTAGCTCCTCCTTATGAATTTACCCAAAGGTGTTATCACATCTAATTATTTGCATTCCCCTAATTAGATGTTGTTATAAGTGGTAGTAAAAACTATTCCCTCCTTTGAGAGCTTTATAAATAGTTTGTTGAATAGAACAGATTTGAAATTAGAGCTCACTGCTATTTGTGAGATAACATTTCCATTATCACTGTTGTCCCGAGTTGATTAAGATACTGTAATGTATCATAGTGGAGGAAAGGTGAAAAGATACTGCATATAAAAGAAGAATTGAAGCTAGTCTCTCCTCCTGGTAACATGTTGTGTACAGTTTATTGTTGGTAATGCAGTAAGTATAGTTAAAAAAATATTGTATTGAGCAGCACTAAACTCAACAACATAATCTTGTTAAAATACTGTACAAGAACACTAAAGCTTATTACTCAATTTTTTATTCAAACTATTCCTGCTTCTGAAAGAGATACCCACTGTGTGAATCCTACCGGGCTGCATCAGTCTGTAAGAGAAGTGTAATAAGAATAGACAGAATCAGTCTCTCTTTCACTGCACGCCTCTGACAAGCGATAGCGCGGCTTTTATTTAATTTTAATAACACGGTATTAAAGCAGGGGGTCTCAGAAACATAACCTCATTAATTTCAGTCTCGGCGACCCCCTGCTACTGAGTTACAGGCCCCAGAATGGAGAAGCAGTATCTCCACCATATTTAAATATCCCGGTCGCATGACCAGGACATTTAAACAATGCAGAGAGATACCAGCACCACATACTGGATGGTTACGGGGCCTGTAACTTGGGAAACAGAGTGGCCGGGAGGTTGAAATTAATGTGGTTCAGCTCCTCTTACTTTAATGCTGTGTTGCTAAAATAAAATAAAAGCAGCTTCATTACGTTAGTGGCTAGCCGCTAAGGCAATGAAAGGGTTAAGCCAGAGTACCTGGTTTGTTGTGGGTAGAGAGGGTGGGTGAAGAGGGCAGTTGCCCTGGGGTGGGCCCTGGGGTGGGTGGCTAGGCCTACCGGAAAGGTTGCAGGAGGAGTTAACCCCTTCATTACCTTATTGGTAACTACAGTAGCGGCAGCTTTTATTTGAACAAATGCCAGCGGCATGCCGGGATCTACTCCGGCTGCCGCTAGTCAAGACCGCGTGCCGCCGCGTTTCCTACACGCACCCCCCCTCCACTTTGCGCGCATTTTATCCCCCCTTCCCGACCACGAACCCGGCTCCTGCTCTGCCCCTCTGCTTCCCCGCACCCCCGCTTACCTCACTTTAAACTCCAGGGGTGTCGGGGAAGCCGGGGAAGCCGGGCGCGCACGTGACTGTGACATCACAGTGCGCCGCAACAAGCCGCGTCTCCACGCTTCCCGCACGCATCCTGCCATGCGGGAAGTGTTCAAATAAAAGCTGCCCTACTGTACCACTAGTCACTGAGAGGCCTAACCGACCACCATGGTGAAACTACCCCCTTTACCAACCCCATCTACCCCCAATAAACATTGAAACACAATACAAGCCAATATAAACACACAACAAATGTTGATACAGAAAAAGCAAATGGATAAGCCAAAAGAATGTAATGGTATACATAGGATGCAACAAAAGCTCAATACAGACTGCTGATGTCTAGAAAAGATGCACCAATGAAGTAGGAATGATCTAAATCAATAAAACAGGGAGAGAAAAAAGGGAAAGGAGGGAAGAATGGGAAAGGGAAAAGGAAAAGGGGGAGGAAAGGAAAAAAGGGAGAGAAAAGTCAAGGGCAAGGGGGGCAACGAACGTTTCGGGGTATGAAATCCCTTCTTCAGGCCCATTCCCAGGGAGACCGTAGTCCCCTGGTACTTCCCTATACCCCTTGACTCAAATCCCTGAGGCAAAGGATATCAGACTAATGGATACAGTACTATGGACGACAGAGAAGCCAATGCTACATCCAACATGACAAAAATACACAGTAAAATACTTATATATTCTCTTGAAAAAGGGTCATTTAGTTTAACCCTTTGGCCAAAGCGTTGTAAGCTTGCGAGCCACGACAAGGCAGACACCCATTCGCAAGTCCTAACACTAGCAGATAAAATACTTATATACCTCTATTAGGATTAAAATTCTCATTTACCTCTATTAGGAGGGTGAAAGACCACATTGGATCTAGCAGCTAAGGTAATGAAGTTGCTTTTATTTTATTTTAATAACACAGTATTGAAGCAGGGGGTCTGTGGAGCTGAACCGCATTAATTTCAGCTTCAGGGGCCCCTTTTTCCTGAGTTAAAGGCCCCAGTATAAAATAAAATCTGCGCGAACTCCTGAAACAGGTGTGTAGCGAGAGTGTTTGATTCTGTCTACTCAATGCGCATTTCTTACAGACTGACGCAGCCCGGTAGGATTCACACAGTGTGAGTCCCATTTATTAGCAGGGATGCCTGCTGTTTTAAACCTGATGGGTCATTCCCCCTGCCAAGCACTTTGGTGTGAATGCTCAACTCTTGGTCCGCGGTTTACCACAAATGTCCTGCGGCTGCTAATAGATAGAATATGCTACATCTGTATGTGGTCAAGCAATTGGTGAATTGTTTGATTGCATATTTATGACCTGTGACTTTAGAGACAAATTACTTATTGTCTTTATATTCACAGGTAATATACTTTCCACAATGGTAACATCCCTTGTGTTCTCTCCCAACCAATTATTGGTTATTGAGTGGTAGATAATCCTGTTATTTGAAATTTAATTGATGTATTATTGAAGAAAAAAAGGTGCTACATAGATTATTTCTAATGGTATAGAATGTGGCTTGTTTCAATAATAGATGTGCAGTAGATAATATTAGATGAAGGTTATTTGAAGTAAAGATGTGTGGCTAACTCATCAAGTTAGGGATAGATTTTCTGAAAGACCGGTGTCTTAAACTATCTGAGAAGGATTCAGTTAGACAAGGTTGATTTCCATATCTGTAAGATGCTATTATACCAGATAGAGAAAGTTATGGATCCAGCTAGAAAGACACATGTGATACCATATTCTGTGTGATCTGATTTGGGCCTTAATCAAAGCCTATGGCACTAAGATGACTGTCACGGGAGACCGACTTATACACAAATTAATACCGGGATTCTTCCCTGAGCACACAAGTTGGGTAAAATAAATTGTAATTTATTTCTTTTCAGACAGACACACAAATCTTTACAATATACACTCAGTAAAACACTTACTGGGATGGGGAAACGAAAACAAATGCCCTTGGAATGAAACAAAGTCTCTGGGCACCCCTGCACGCATGCGAGTGGGTGCGCAAAAGGATCCGTGTAGCAGTTCCTGGCTAGGGCGCAACTTGCCAGCCCTATATCTCAGCCAACAGGACAAAGTTTGTTCATTCCTTACAGGGTTCATTTGGGCACCCTTAGCTCTAACGAATTCCAGAAGAGGAGGATGAACCTTGGTTACGAAATTATTAACCCCTCACACTCCAGAACCACTGACGCTGGAACTTGGTTGAATTGTTGTTAAAATCAGGTGAATCTAACTGGGACTGGGCTGCAGGCATTTTTTATAGGGTTCACGGTCCTATACTTAACATATGCACCCAATCCCGTATGTGGGAATATTTCCCCACCTATCCCCGACTTGCCTGTACTTCGCAGAAAGGGCAGGGGCTGCCTCTCGGTTTGCACGGAGCATGTGCCAACTTCACACCTGAGCTCCTTAGCATACCAGGGTCAGCCCCTTACCTGGCGACACTGAGTCTGGGGTTTGGCCACCAAGTGTGAAGTGCGCATACTTTACACCGGTATCTGGCACTCAAAATATCCTGGCCATCCTAACACCTAGGATTGCTGAGGCTTTTCAACTCTGGACTTCTCATAGACATTGAGGCACCCTCTCTGCAGGGGCTCTTTGAAGTACGGAATAAAAAAAAAACCTCAAGAAACAAACAAAAATTAGACAGCACGCAAAAAAGTAAATGGAATAATAGGTGCAATGTGGAACAAGGAGGACCCCAATTCCTCCCAAGTAACGATATAGAAAAACAATTGTTCCCAGCACACAAAAAAGAAAAGGAGGGGAGCAGTGAACCAAAAGGGGTTTAATGAACAAAACACAAAGTGAATGAAAAACACAATGCAACAACAAGGGAGGAGGGGGGGAAGTGGGGGATGGTAATGAACGTAAATGAAGTACAGGGGAATGGGGGTGGCAACGTTTTGGGGTCTAAACCCCTTCTTCAAGCCCGTTCCCAAAAGATACATTGTATCAAATGGTACTTCCCTCTGCCCTATACCAAACTCCCAAAAAATACACCATAAAAGGTGCAATGATACATGAAGTATCAACACAAGGAATAACACAAGTCCAAAGTACAATAGTGCTCAGGTAACCCTGTAGAGAACCAGCAATCAGTCCTGGAAGCTACATATAAGGCAAATGAGCCTAGTGCAGTGGGTATATCAGAAATCAATGGCCAACAGCAATGGAATAAAATGCTCCAGCATGTGTGCTGGGAACAATTGTTTTTCTAAAAACAAACCTCAGTTCATTCACCCTTAGCATATTTGCATGCCAAAGGATTTTTCCTGTGCTTGCAGAAAAAAAGTTTTCCTGCCTTCACATTTAAAATCAACATTATAACCCAGTTTATTAAAACAATATGGTCTGCTTGTGCCACTACTATACATTTTATGTGGGTGTATGGTTTCTTTATTCCTTACTGCACTCCAAAAATTAGAGTGCTAGCTTATTCCGTTCGCGAGTTAGCTTCTTTAATTTAACGGGCCATGATGTGGGTTTGCGGTTTAACCCAGTTCCCACGTCAATTGACTTTCCCTCTTTCAAGTTATGAAGCTAACAAGGTAGCGGATACATTTTGACAGAAACCCCTTCAGCTGGACCGCAAACCACTTACTCAATTAACCTTGCGGTTGCGAGGTCGAGAGCTTAGAAAGTGATCCCTATACTTTCAACACGGCCACACCACATAGCCACGCGTCTTCAATCAGCGCTTGGTTTAGCGTTCACAGCTCCCTCTTGTGTCTCAAAACCAATTGACACAGTTTGTACACATTCCTATTACTGCAACTAGGGAATGGGCTGCACAATGGGGACAAGAGTGATGGTGTAGGGGAAAACGTATCAGTGTGGTGTACATACAGTTAACCCCTTCAGTCACAATGCGATTTAGGGTTAATCAGCCGGGTATAATGCCTTTATTAATGGCCTGATTAACCCCTCCATCGCAACAATGATCCAATTGCATTGCTGGACATTGGGTCCCAAGAGACTATTATTTACCAACCATTCTACGACCTGCATATGAAGCATCTGCCAATGCAGCCGGCCGAAAAGATGAAGTTATGGGGTCTTAGTAGCAAACACTACTCCATCGATGGCGTGATTAAAGTGCGGTTGAACATACCGCAGCTCAATACCAACAAAACCCACTCCATGGAAGTGGACGCGTTAATATGTCCTGAGCCCCCATCATATTAGGGACCAACACGAATGTGGTGAGAGACCTGATCCGGGCCTATCTGCAGGAAGCCGGAAAATTACCCCTATCCTCTCTGAAGATTCACCCCGTAGTCAAGGAAGAATGCCATACAATCTCTGCGCAAGAAAGATTTGGATAATTCTTCAACCTAGAGAAGGGATTGACAGATATTCCACCAGGGGGAGTGAAGCACATGAACGCAGTACCTAACAACCCGGGCCGCGATGAGGCCGACTGGTACTTCTCACTAGAGACCACACCTGAAGAGGCCACCAAGAGAGGGTTCAAGTTGTGCCAGAGATGATGTAGTGGAAGTCTACAATTCCTTGTTGGTTCAATGGTGACCATCCAGAACATCTCGCCCCATCCTATAAGATTTGACTTTGGGCAAGCCCTGGGTCGGATATACCCAGTTACTCAATAGGAGAAAGAGCTCACCCCAGGCTCCCAGTAGTGGAGGCTTAGGCCTCCTGTGAGCAACAGGTAAATCAGCACTCATAATCACCCACGTAGTTCCCATAGGCAGAAAAGAGAGCTACATATACAGGATTGCAGTTTGACTTCAGGGAATCGACATTTCTCGAGGAGTGGAAAAAATGGCTAGGCAATAAGCTGGTGGAACGCCAAGATGTATTCTCCACCAGTGAAAAGGATGGGCTGCAGCAAGAGTGCTCAACACACGATCCGGTTGAATGACACCACTCCATTTCAGGAGCGTTCCAGGCGCATAGCTCCAAGAGATGTGGAGGACAAGAGAGACGTCCTGAAGGAGATGGAAATGGCGGGCATTGTAATGGAGTACTGTAGCCCCTACACCTCTCCTATTGTGGTAATGCCACAGAAGAACAGGTCCATTCACCTATGCGTGGACTACCGCACCTTGAACCGCCACACAGTCCCAGACCAGTATAACCTACCGTGGATCGAAGAGATACTCAGCGCCTTATCAGGCAGTCTGGTCTGGGTACTACCAGGTACTGCACCGACACACTTTATTCGAGCAAATACCCAGTATGTACCTGGCAGATACCTGGAATGCGCCGCTCCTCACCTCTGACAAGCCCCGTTGCGTTTGCCTTCCCAGCCTGGGTTCATGCCTGGCTGACGGGCGGCTGATCTGTTAAATGATAATGATTAGGATTTAATAGGCTGCAATGCTTCGCGTGTCTACCAGATGGCATAAATTCATGAATTGTAATGCAGTATATATATATATACTGTGCAGTATTGCAGCCAGCAGGAATAAAATGCTTCAATCCCTGCCTGGAAAATACCTCAATGCACTCGGGCAGAAAACATTCACAAACCTCAATACACCCGGGTATACCCGAATTCGTGGGACTAGCCGAGCTCGAATAAAGTGTGTCGCCAGTGTACCCATGAGCCCCGAAGAAAAGAAGAAGACAGCATTTGTCTGCCCCCCTCGGGTTCTACCAGTTCACCTGGATGCCCCTAGGTGTACCGGCAACATTCCAGAGGCTAATGGAAAAGACCATTGGGGATATGAATCCCTGGGAATATCTGGTATATCTGGAAGATATCATTCGGAAGAACGTTAGAAGAGGATGAAGAATGCCTTCTGAAGGTCCTAGATTCACTGGGAACAGAGGGCCTGAAGTTGTCCCTGGACAAATGTCAGTTCTGCCACACTTCATTCACCTATGTAGGCAACATAGTGTCCGCAGAAGGAGTGGCTACCAACCCATTAAGGTCGAAGCCGTTTTGAACTGGCCTAGGCCAGATAAGGTGGTGGAGCTGCGATCCTTCCTGGGGTTTTAGGATACTACCGCAGATTCATAGAAGGGTACTCCAGCAAGGCCAGGTCCTCAATGACCCATTAGAAATCTACCCTGAGGAACCTTGGCCAAAGGCTGCAACTATGCGAGCACCGTTCAGGGACAAATAGAAGCCCGCCTGCGAAAAGGCATTCACAGTGCTTAAGAAAAGCCTCACGGAAAACCCTGTCTTGGCTTATGCCGACCCGGAGAAGCTATACATCCTGCATGTGGATGCCAGCTTCAACAGGCTGGGAGTTGCGTTACATCAAAAATACCCTGCTGGCCTCCACACAGTAACGTATGTGAGTCGCAGATTTACGCCGAGTGAACAAAGCTATCCAGTCCACAAACTGGAATTTCTAGCACTTAACTGGGCGGTAGTCGATAAACTACACAATTATCTGTGTGGGGTCTCTTTCGAGGTACGGACCGACAACAATCCGTTGACCTACATCCTGACCTCTGCCAAATTGGATGCCACTGGCCACAGGTGGTTGGCTGCCCTATCAAATTTTCAGTTTACACTAAAATACAAGCCGGGCCCTTGAACATCGGAGCCGATGCTCTGTCCAGAAGGCCTGGAATGAGTGTAACACCAGACGATGGCCGTGGGAAGAAATCACTGAGCCTGGGATTCGGGCAATGTGCTCAACCGCAGCAATAGTGGAGGATAAGATCGCTTTCTCCCCAACTCAGAGTGGAGGACACATAGGGATGTCAGTCAAAGGCACTTCCAGCAGCATACTGTCTCCCTGAAGGTATGTCCATCACAAAAGATAACATCATTAGATGGAAAGAGTTGGTGATACACCAGATGCAAGACCCGGTGGCTAGAGCCAAATGTTGAGCCATCCAAGAGAACAACGCTTCCTTAGTGAAGTGGGCCCCTGTCGACATGGTCGCTGTCATCATGAGGGAATGGGACAAGTTCTGCATGGAACGTGGCCTTCTCTACCGAATAGTCCCTTTCATAACCATCCCAATAGGAGATAACTAGTCCTGCCCAGAAGCTTGCAGTACACTGTCCTAAGATCTCTGCATGATGACCATGGACCCCTGGGAGTAGGCAAAACATGCGGCCTAGTAATAGACAGGTTATTCTGGCCAGAGATGCGGGAATCAATTGAGCGCCATTGCTGGTGGTGACTGCGGTACATACAGCGAAAAACACTGCCTAAACACGCAGCCACAATAGTCCACTTTAAAAGCTCTGGTCCCATGGACCTAATCTGCATGGACTTCCTCTGCATCAAGGCAGACTCAAAGGGTATCGGGAACATCCTGTTAGTGACCAATCACTACACCCAATACGTCCAAACGTTTCCCACCAAGGACCAGAAAGAGCTCGCAGTAGCCAAAGTGCTGTGGGAAAAGTACTTCATCCATTACGGATTACCTAATCGGATGCACTCCGATCAAGGGAGAGACTTCAAGAGCAAGTTAATCAAGGAGCTTCTAAACTTGCTAAATATCGAGATGACTCGCACAACTCCCTACTACCCTGAAGGAGATGCCCTGCTGTATAGGTTCAACTGAACACTCCTGGATATGCTAGGCACTTTGAAGGGCTCCGGGAAGGCCAGCTGGAGTAAGCTTGTCAAGCCATTGGTACATGCCTAAAATTGTACCAGGCATGAATCCATGGGGTATACACCTTATTTCATGATGTTTGGTAGAGAGGCGCAACTGCATGTGGACATTCATCTCCGAGTATCCACTGATGGACTACTGAATATGACACACTATATGTAGGCTGTTGGCTGTTGGTAGTATATGGGTGACAGTGTAGGCTCAAAAGGTGGTAAATGGCTAAGGAAAAGACGGTGGAATAGATGTATGGGGTGTAGGAGTGTGAGGTCAAATAGGGAACCACCTCTAAAGTCAACAAGGTTCCAAGGAAAAACTGACTCATACAGTGTCTACGATCAGCCACGCGGCGGAACGGGTTGTATTAGCCCTGTCTTTTCATTTATACACTTCTCATGCCTAATACATAGCTTTGGGTGACGGGACACTGTTATTCATACCCATTACGGGAAGCCTGTGTATGCGCACGGCCCCTCACTATCGGAGAGTGTATGTCTGCAGGCGCCTGACACAATGCTTTATCTAGGCTGTTTTACACAGTATGCCAGTGGGAGGACACTTACATCTTTGGTTCCCTATTATAGGGGCAACACTGTGTATATATATATGTGCATATTATATGGCAATTGTGGATCATCATGTGTGAATACCTACCTAGGTATACTCCTGTCATCAGCCGGGGATCCTAACAGATTGGATAATTATCTTGTATAGTAGATTATCCCCCTGCAACTTACCTGTTTGCTAGCTGCTACCAAGGTACATTCTCTGCTCCACCAGGCCATTTAAGTCTCTTATCAGTCAGTACTTCCAGTGTCATATATACTGGTAATACACATGTACCTCCAGTACACCTGATATATGAGACTTAGTTTCTACCCTGGTCATTTACCCACCTCATGTTTTAATGCACTTTTCTCTACCCATTTACCCTACACACCCGGATGTTCCTTTCCCTTGTATATATATTTAATAAACCTTTTTTGTTTTTGCGTTGCGTAGCTTAGGGCTATTGGCCCGGGACATATTGTGTGTTCCCTCCTATACTCTCTCTCGTGAGTGCAGCCCTGGGTTTCTTGCTCCACTGGGGGCTTAAAACCCCCCTCTGGATTTATGAATCCACTAATTTTTTACTCTATGCACCATGAGCCATATTACTACATTGAATAGTTAAGGTGAGCGATAAGCATTTGTGTGTTTGTCAATCTTCTATCAGTAACCTGGCATGTATCCCTATCATAAGTAATATTTTTAAGTTTAAACCACACATATTTATATGAATCTTTCATGTAAATGCTTCGTAGAATTACTCATGTATAACTTTGACCAATACATTAGTTTCACTATAACTACATGTGTGTTTCTTCCGACAACATAGGAAAACATTAATTGTATTATTTGAGTGATGTCAGTGTCATCAGCATGACATTGATAAAAATGGAGCACTAAGACAAGATGTAATTTCAACGTTTATTGTAATGTTTACACACATTTCAACTTAGTCGAAAATACCCTAAAATCTATATTCATTCTGCTAAGCAAATTATATAATCTAAGATTAGCTAGGATATATAAAAGTTTGCATGTTCACTTTCAGGTGTATCATAGCATGATTGCAAATGTGATGTCTTTGGCATGTGGCCAGGATGGAAAAGCTCTCAGTTGGTCGGTCTTTGGATACATGCATTCACATAATCTTCTGTCTGGAATGGAGATGTCAACATCTGTTAAAGAAGTATATATATATTATTAATTACAGAAAGTTATTGGTTAAATACAAACTTAATGATGCATCTAAACACACGGTTTTTATACTGTAACTATGTACTACACGTGAAGCATGCCGTTACAAAATATTACGCTACATCTTCTAAATAACTGCTTACTGCATCAAAGCAATGTATTTATGTTAAAACACATTATTAACCATATTGAGATATATATATATATATATATATTCATAATCAACCACGGATAATTAGACAAATGCTTGTACAGGCAGTCCTTGTTTTACAACGAATGGCTTATCCAACGCTATTACGACGCGTTGCAAAGTTCTTTATGTGTATACACTACCGACACGTTTAATCGGATGCCCCGGCTTGCTAGCCCCACTCCCTCGGCGTGCCGCGCGTCACCGATGCGCGGTCACGCGTCATCGGGTGTCAGCGCCCCCTGCACGCGCATCCAGGGCTCCCCGAGGGAGCCCTGGTGTCCCGCGATGTGGGGGGCGGCGGCAGGGGGTTCCGGGGGACCCGGCGGACCCGGCAGTGGGAGGGAGAGCGCCCCGATCGGAGGGCGCTCTTCCGCTGCTTTGGCGCGCACCCGGCACCCTCCGGCGCGCGCCAGGTTACTGCTGCAGCCGAGAACGGGCAAATGCTCGAATAAACTCGGCCGCAGCAGTATAATATATATATATCATAAAAAAGTATAATAATATATTATATATTCAATAGATATTATTAATAGATATTATATAATATATATATATAATATTATATATATATATTATAATATATAATATCATATAATATATATATATAATAATATATATATAAAAAATATATATAATATATATATATATATATAATTTGTGTGGGCTGCCTTATCTTATTGGCCGAGTTTAATTATTTGGGAGTATTTTACCAATAAAAATGCCTTCAGGAACGGAACCTTTCATTTAAACAGTGTTCCTATGAGAAAACGTGTTTCGCTTTAAGACGTTTCGCTATCCAACGCCATTTTGAGTAACGCATTGTGTCGGATAACCGAGGACTGCCTGTACTACCGAACGTTTCGTTTGTTCACATGCTATTATTACAAACATGTTAGATACAAAATGCTAAACATTAACTAGTCAGCATAATGTGACCGAATTTCATTTAAGCTGCTGCTTTCCCTGCCATTTCTATAAGTGACTAACCCAGATTCACCAGGTACATAACATTATTATTTAGCCATATGCAAAGTATACAGATTTGGAAGATATGTACTGCATTTAATTGATTCTTTTCTTTTCACCGAGGGGCGTACACGTAGTCGACTGACATTTAAGGGCTGCGCACGAATATCTCTGATTTCACCCGCCATTGCACAGCACATTTCAAAATATTGGCACGTATATCGTTAACTGGATCTTACCTTCTTTCAGAACTGTGTTCCGGCATATTGTGATCTTCACAGCGCGAACTCTGTTATATTATCAGAAGAAGGCGAAAAGAGGCACGTTAATTAAGACAAAGGTAAACTTTTTTCCCGTATGGTACGCGCATGCGTCATGAATCGAACGCATATGCCTGTCATTCAGGAAGAAAATATTCACACAGTGTATAAACTATTTCCGCTATAGTTACCTGCATTATATTGCATTCATATTTGGTGCAGGCATGGAAGGGGTGTTTGCGAGGTAGCCGCTGTAGTCAATCAATTCGTTGTTCAGTGGGTTCAGCTGGGTAGGATTGTAGCTTACTCCATAACAGTTTGAATCTTGTACAATGTACTGAGGCGGATACAGATAGTAACTTTGTGCCATTTCATCTGTTCAAGAAAAGTCGGTAATATGCATGTGGGAGGCCTTGCTGTGGGATCACGTCCACGGTTAGTTGATTGTTGCCTTCTTCTTGACGTTGGATGCTGGGCCAGTGCCAGTGGTTGAGCCAGTGCCTGGGGTTGTGCCAGTGGTTGAGCCAGTGCCAGGGGTTGTTCCAGTGGTTGAGCCATTGCCGGGGGTTGTGCCAGTGGTTGAGCCAGTTCCGGGGGTTGTGTCAGGTGTTGTGCCAGTGGTTGAGCCAGTGCCGGGGGTTGTGCCAGTGGTTGAGCCAGTGCCTGGGGTTGTGCCAGTGGTTGAGCCAGTGCCGGGGGTTGTGCCAGTGGTTGAGCCAGTGCCGGGGGTTGTGCTAGTGGTTGAGCCAGTGCCAATGCTTGAGCCAGCGCCAGTGGTTGAGCCAGTGCCGGGGGTTGTGACAGTGGTTGAGCCAGTGCCAATGCTTGAGCCAGTGCCAATGGTTGAACCAGTGCCGGGGGTTGTGCCAGTGGTTGAGCCAGTGCCAATGGTTGAGACAGTGCCAGTGGTTGAGCCAGTGCCGGGGGGTTGTGCAGTGGTTGAGCCAGTGCAAATGCTTGAGCCAGTGCCAATGGTTGAGCCAATGCCAGGGTGTAACGTTCGGCCTGCCCACAAGCCAATCGAGACCCCGGGACTGAGGTGGAAAGGAGTAATACGACACACCTAACAGTAAACGGGGGAACGGTGGCGGTGGTGGAGTGTGGAAGTAGCGTTGATGGCCCGGGTAGCAATAAAAGAAAAAGTACCGTACTTACCAACTCCAGCGGTGGAAGGTAAAGTCCGTAAGCCAAGGGTCGTGGGATGGAGAGAGCAGCGTAGTAGAGTGTCCATAAGACTGGGTCGTGGAGTGGAGTGAGCAGCAAAGTAGAATGTCCGTAAGCCTGGGTCATGGAGTGGAGAGAGCAGCGTAGTAGATTTTCCGTAAGCCGTATCCAGGGGATGTAGAGGTCTGCAAGGTAGAGAGTCCAAAGCCAAGTCCTAAGGGTTCCAGAGAGCAGCGTAAACGAAGTCCAAAGCCAAAGGTCAAATCCAGCAACTGAAAGAGAGAAGGGGCCAGGCAACAGCAGACAGCACCAAGGTACAGAAGCTATGCAGAGCAAAGAGGAAATGGTGAGGGGAAACTAAATAGGGAGATGGGACCTATGGGAGGAAGGGGAGGAACTGAGGAGCGGCCCGAGGGAGGACCTGATAGGGGAGAAGTGTCTGGAAGGCTGGGGCCTATCACAGTGAGGGGAGGAACAGAGGGGCGGTCCGAGGGCGGACCAGATAGGAGAGAAGTGCCTGAGAAGCTGGGGCCTGTCAGAAGAAGGGGAGGAGTGGAGGAGCGGCACAGGGAAGAGTCTGATATGGAGAAGGGCCTGGGGGGCGGACCTGATGGTGCAGGGGCAGGGGAGCGCTTGGCGCGCGTGCCGCATCATAGGAGGCGGATTCAGGCACCAGGCACCACGAAATGGAGGCCTGTGTTCACGCGGGCCCGTAGGGGTGACATGCACGAACCGGAAGTGCGGGAGTAGCTGCGGAGGGGGCCGTAAGTAGTGAGGGACGCCGCCAGAAGGCCTGGGCGGTGTGAAGGAAAGTTAAGGAGGCGCTGGAAGCGGGTGTACCAGCAGTGCGGATCCTACACGGGGGTTGTGCCAGTGGTTGAGCCAGTGCCAATGGTTGGGCCAGTGCCAGCTGATGTTGCTGCGGCTGTGCCAGTGCCAGGATTTGGGCCAGGGGAATAGCCTGTGCCATTGGATCCTGCGCCATTGGATCCTGCTGTACCATTGCCTGTGTCTCTGGCTCTGTTTTGGTCTCTGGCTCTGTTTGGGTCTCTGGCTCTGTTTTGGTCTCTGGCTCTGTTTTGGTCTCTGGCTCTGTTTGGGTCTCTGGCTCTGTTTGGGTCTATGGCTCTCTTTGAGTCTCGGGCTCTGTTTGGATCTCTGGCTAAGAAAGTATCTCTAGATCTGATAGTAGCTCTAGATCGGATAGTAGGTGTGCATCGGATTGGGCCTGTGGCTCGCGTTCTGGCTGGGATTGTGGCTGTGGCGGGGGCTGTGCCTGGACATGTGCCACAACCTGGCCCATACATTTGGCAATGATAGAGACGCTATTTGCCATGTTGTCCAGTGTCTCCTGTTGTTTAGTCATAAGGTGTGTCATGTTTTTCATTTCATCATATATTTTTTCATTGGTTTTAGCCTGTCTGTCTGCCTTTTCTTCCTGGTTTTTGATAAACCTGGCCTCTAGGCTGGTTAAATTCGACAATGCTTCAGCACAAACCTGGTCTCCCTGGCCCGCTTGGATCTCCCCATTGTCATCACTTTCTGGATTTTGTGTATCGTGTAATCTAATAAAATCAGGTCCGGAATTTTCAGCATCTGGGACAGGAATATGTGGGGGATCGACCATCATCTCATCATCACTTCTGACACGTTGTGGTGATGCAGACGCATCTGAATCCGTGTCCTCAGCAATCACTATATAATAAAGAACAACATTTTAAAATCAACATACAGTAATGACTAAGTAATTATGTGCTCCTCTTTATTTGCCTGTACATCCAATGTTAATGCACATATTGTTATGCTATTTCTTTTATACATGCATCAGTTAAAGCTGCAGTCCAAGCTCCTGTTTTTTTATTTTTTTATGGTTTTTTTTAACTTCAATAGTTTGATGTGTGCAATCTCTAATTGCCTAAACAACTGCATAGCTGCCGGTCAATTCGTTCACCTTGTATTGATGGGTGAAGTTTGGCGACATCTTTAAATATGGGGAACGTAAATGGTTGCTAGAGGAACAAGAGGAACAAGCATGCTTGTTAAAATACAATACAATAAATGTGGTCTTTCAAAGTTTTTTTGTTTAAAACAGAACATGCTACTGTCACGGCCCCTTTTATTCTCCAACATCTCCAATTTTGTGTGGGTATTTTTTCCGAATGCCACGCACTTCACCGCGTTCATGCCGCATTTATGCCGAGACAGCGCTAATACAATGCACTAGGATAAAGGTGGCCGCGGTTTAAAATACCGGAGCATACCGCATCAAGTACTGCATCTGGTAGCGGTTTTCAGAGTTGCGCTGATACGGCCGCACGAGGATAAAGGCGGCCGCCACTGTACAAGTATTTTTTACTACACAACTGATTTATTAAAAAATACACATATGCAGGATATTGCTTGAACTGCAGCTTTACATAACAAGCATGCTTTTCATAAACTGAACAGTGACATGTGTAATGTTGCCATTTCCTGATCACATCATCTAAACAGATGATTGTAGTTTTATGTATGTATAAATGCTTGCATTTCTCATTATTTCAGAATTAAATATTGATGTCATAGCATATGACTCATCTGGTGTCAAATGTGAGAGAGATGGCCCAATATCTCGGTTCCCTCCAATTCCAAATATCAGACGGGGAGACATAATTGAAGACATCTTTTCCTCGTAGGAGTGTAAATGCAATGATGCTGGAGGTCCGCCTCCTGTCCCACTTGTGATGCGTCCGGCCTGTGCCAGCTTATTCTTGAGTCTATGTTTGATGTCCCCAAATCGTTTTTTACACGTCTCTGGGGTCCTTCGAAAGACACCTGCTGATGAGACAGCTCGGCATATCTCTGCCCACAATTTTGTCTTCTGACTGGTCTTGGTTTTACCTGTGTATATGTAACAATGACTACATTTCAGTAGTGATTTCATAATGTATGGTAATATAAAAAAACATTTTAACGACATGTACATATAATTACAGACACCTTTTAGGCTATGTCATGCGCGCATTTGTGACAAATTAAATGTGCCCAATCAGCTGCACATCTCCGTTATAGCATAGATGTTTACCAGCTCAATGTTACATTACGCATGTCTTGCATAAACATTTATGGCATCTTTTTGGCATTTCTTTTAACGCTGGGAGGAAATTACTGTGAGGGAGTCGGTAAGTACCATAGTCCCACTTTGTGGTGACTATGATAATGGCCCTGTAAAAGGGCTAAGTGACCACGAAATGTGACTTTCCCCTGCGTCTCACCGCACCCACTTCCTTCCCTGTTAGGGATTTCTTTATCATATCCCTCACTTTTTAGTAATGTCACTTTTCCCCCCTTCCCTCACCATTCCTCACCCTCCTGTTAATTGTATGTGATTAGAGTTTTTTGGCACATTGTCAATTAATGTTCTTCACTTTTGCTCATTCAAAAATATAACAGCATTTCAAGTAGCATTGATTGTTTAGTATTCATTATGAGTGCAGGGAACACTTTTTATGTTCTATATGTACTTAGGAGACATTAGAGGTCTCTTCGTTGTTCCCCAGCACCCACAACTTACCTATATCAAATATAGTTGATACATTAGATAGTGCGGCCTATACAACATACTTTCTATATTGTAATAGAATAATTGTTAAAACATTCTTACATGATAATGATCCATAGAGTTGTTCATAGGAATCCATGACACTTTCAACCAGAATGTCATTTTCGCGATGGGTAAAGCGGGGGTTTCTTAGGCCCTCCGTCCGCGCCTGACTTGTTGATGGCCCCTCATCACTTCCATCCTCCTCCGCATCACTGTTCGTATGGTGGACAGTGTCCCTCTCTCCCTGTCCAGTACTCCTGCTACCCTCACCCACCTGCACTCCCCCACCTGGAGTATCATCACGGGACGTACCTGCACTGGCAGGACGGACCGTATTTGTACATCCCACTCCTCTCCCACGCTACCCCACTCCCCCTCTCCCACCAGCCACCACACCTCCTCCACTCCCACGCTCCACCACTCCACCAGCCACCGCACCTCCTCCACTCCCACGCTCCACCACTCCACCAGCCACCACACCTCCTCCACTCCCATGCGCCACCACTCCACCAGCCACCGCACCACTCACACGTCCACTCCCATGTCCACTCCCACGTCCACTCATCCTTTCTATTTCAGTCACTCACAAAAAAAAATATAAACCAAAATGACACACTAACAAAGTTCAATCACACTAACAATACAAAAATGTAGATAAATAAAATATAATAACACAAGACAAATCACTCAATAATCGCCAACAAATCACCAACTCTCTCCTACTACTACTACTACTACTACTACCAACTCCACTCTATCTCTCCTCACAACAACACCCACACTGGCTGAACAAAATGGCCGCTTTATATAGGGTATCCCTCCAAAATAATGGCGCGAAAGTGTGATTACTATTGTTTTCATGTGATTGGCTAAATTCATCACTTCAGCATTTCAGCATTTAACCACTACACTACCATGTCCCAACAAAGATATATATGACACACACACACACACAGTAATTGACAACGATATAATATTGAATAGATTCACTTCTTCCATGGACTCTCCCACAGATACCCCAGGAAACTAAGGGGACATACAGGAACCTCAGGGGACCATAATTGCCTTAGCGTGTAGATGACCAAATTATAAAAAAAATGGTAACGTTTGCTTTAATAATACTGTCAATGAGCAAGGGGTCTTCGGAGCTGAACCGCATTGGTACAGGCCCTGTAATGGGATGCCAGTATACCATGCAGAATGTAAATTTCCGGTCACGTGACGCGGAAGCTTTAAAATTACAGTGGATACCGGCACCCCATAACGGGGCCTGTATCTCCTGAAGTAGAGGGCCCCCAGACCTGAAACCAATGCGGTTTAGCTCAGGAGACCCCCTGCTCATGTACACTATTATTAAAATGTATTTATTTAGTGTACGATCGCCTGTAACAGTCTTGCATGGAGATGCCAAATCTCCATGCAAATGTTACAGGAGGCTTATTTTTTCTATCAGCTACAGTAGCGTACGTGAAGTTTAAGAACGCTAGCAGGGGAAAAAAGCAACACGTACGCTGTGGCTGTTTTGAGCACGTACGTTAGAAAATGGGCTCAGGGCCTTAGTGAATCGCATCTCCGGCCTCACTTTTTAACGGACGTGCTTTTTTATTTCATCCGGACGCAAAAGCATTGAGCTTAGTGCATAGCCCCCAAAGAGTGAGACAACCTACAATGAGAATGGTGTATGATTCGTTAGGGGCACCTCACTATGAGTCTCAGCAGCTGTCTCAGAGCAGGTTTGCCTCTGCTATGACCATGCTCCTTGAGTTGTTCAATCTTGTTTAGATTCCTATTGTACAGATAAGTTGTAAGTGTATGATATGCATTTTTATTATATAAAAGTTGTGTATGTGGTTCCAAAACGGGTTAGATGTAGAAATGTCCCCTTTCTTCCCACCTCTGGTGCGGGATAGCTGGCAGTCCATGTACCGGAGCTCTGCGCAGGATCGGGAGGTGGGAGCAGCCATATTAAATGTCCCGCATGCGCAGTATGATGAGGTTCCCATGCACAGAGACATAGGAGAGCGGTGGCCATCTTAAGTGGCTCCGCAAGACGCCGCTCAGGACTACAGGTCCCATATTGGTTAGCGGGAGGGGATGCTCACGTGGGGAACCTCAGCCAATAGGGCTTGCTCCAGCAGGAAAAGCAGGATATCCTCCACAGAAGAGAACACGCGCGCCAGTCGGACAGAGGGCGGCAAGAGGATAGGTAGGGTCCAGGATACAGTGCCTCCTGGACAAGGCCTAGTCTTGTCCCTTAGGCCCCTGAGTCATAACAGTGCAGTGTTGCAGGGAGGGTTCCAGATAGGTACGCTTCCCCTTTAGCATATGATAATGCTGTTGCACCGGTAAATGGACGGACACGCAGTGCTCTGTGGTCTGGGACTAGGCCACAGGCCGAAATAGAAATTAGGCAAGACACTCCAGCTTGAGCTCGCCTCACAAGACGGATAGGGAGACATAAGGAGAGAGAGGGATTATTGTTGGAGGCCCCATGGCGTGGGACCTGACTGATCCTATATTTCATCAGCTGCACCTGGGTACAGGAGTGCCCAAGCAGGTATAAGTGCAAAAAATTGTTCACAGGTGTAACGCTACCTCATATTGGGTGGGACTGACATTGGGAAGGACACCAGGGCTATTGGTGCCACCGCACCCTCCGTACATTGGGGGGGACTACCAAGTGTTGGGCTATTGGGTGTACCCTGGGGTTTACCATTGTTATCGTCATTATTATTGTTTGTGTGTCAGTAAACATTAGTTATATATCTGTGTGTGTATTATTCAGTACTGTATTAGTTCCTGTGAGGGGTTATCCCACCAATTCTGGGATCCCTCATAGGTGGAGGCACTGCACAATAGGAGAAAGAGCTCACCCGGCTCCCAGTCGCAGAAGCTTAGGCCTTCTGTGAGCAACAGGTACAGTCTCTCGCGTAGTTCCCAAAGGCATAGGGAAAGAGGGCTACCTATAGATATATATATATATATATTATATATATATATATATATATATATATATATATATATATATATATATATTAAATATATATATATATATATATACACAGTGGTTGACAAATCACCAAAAAATCTACTCGCCACACAAAAAATATCTACGCGCCACCTAGTACAAAACGTGTGCGTGCTTGGGCCAATATTTACTGACCCGCGGGGTTAAATCCACTCGCCCGGGGCGAGCAATGTATAGGTTTGTCGACACTGTATATATATATATATATATATATATCTTATATATATATACGTATTATATGTATTACTCTATATAATCTATCTCATCTATCTAACTATCTCTATATACTCGTATCTCTATATCTCTCTATATATATCTCTCTCTCTTATACCTCTATCCAGAAAGGCTAAACCAGATCCCAAAAAATAGATATTATACTAGCATCATAGTTGTAAAAACTAGAGCAGCAAATAATAAAAATACATTACCACCAAACTGGTGGTGCTAAGGGATGAAAGCAATATATGAACACACAAAAAGACTAACAAGATCCCTAAATATAGCACTCACAATATGCCTAAATTAGAAAATAAAAATAAGAAACAAAAAGCCGGGAACCAATGTCAAAGTAGAAAAAATGGCAATGATTTTAATATAGTAGCAGTAATACATAGTAACATTTAAAAACATACAAACACTGATGGTAGCCAATGGTATGCAAGAAAAAATATAAAATATAAGAATGCATGACAAAAAAAAGAAAATCAAAAGACTGTATGCACTAAACGAATAAACCTAGAATAATGTATCCACTAATAATCAACAAATAAATAAAGTGATACAAATCAGTTTAAAAGTAAGAACAACCCAAGATACTCCTCGCTGCAAAATACTATGAAGAAAGAAAAAATCTAAACTCCAAAAAAATATAATAAATCTAGCAACAAGATATTATATATACACTCACATATATACACTCACAGCACACTGCACACACTCACAGCACACTGCACAGACTCACTGCACACTGCATACACTCACTGCACACTGCATACACTCACAGAACACTGCATACACTCACAGCACAATGCACACGCAATGCACACGCTGCACACACTCACAGCACACTGCAGCACTGCACACACTCACTGCACACTGCATACACTCAGCACAATGCATACACTCACAGCACACTGCACACACTCACAGCACACACAATAACACTCACAGCACACTGCACACACTCACTGCACACTGCATACACTCACAGCACACTGCACACACGCAAACATCACACAGCAACACGCCACACACTTCAACCCACTCTACAGTACACTGGCACAGTGCACTCACTGCACACTTCATACACTCACTGCACACTGCATACACTCACATCCACCTGCACACCTCACAGCACAGCACACTGCATACACTCACTGCCACTGCATACAACTCACAGCACCTACTGCACACACTCACAGCACACCACAACACTCCCGACACACATCAGCACACTGCCATACACTCACACACACACCGCACCATCACACTGCAACAACTCACTGCAACGGCTATCCTCAAAGCCATTGCATACACTCACTCGCACACTTCACCACTAACCACAGCAACACACAGCAACCAGCACACAGCACACCCACAATCGCACACTGCACACACTCAAGCACCCTGCATACACTCAAGCAAACTGCACACATTCCCAGCACTACTGCACCCACTTCACAGGCACCATGCCACACTCCAGCACACTCACACCACTCACCAGCACACTGCACACACCTCACATCACACTGCACACACTCAACAGCACACACTACAGCACACCAGCATACACCCCACACACACACGCACACAACACAACACACCACACACAGCAGCCCCCCCTACACTTTGGTGTCACAGCCCCCTTGGGGGCATTGTGGGGGCTAAGATGGTGGGGGGAAGACAGTGCAAGGCTGGGTGAATTCGCGCAAGGCTGGGGAGTCGTGCGGGTCGTGGCGAGGCCGGGTGGTGGGGTAAGTGCGAGGCATGAGGATAGTTTGCGGGGGTTCCGTGGTGGCTGGTGCGGAGCTGCTTAGGGATATGTGCGAGAACCAGTGCGCTAGGCCCTGTATGGCTTCCGTGCCATCACTCCCACCTCCTCCCCCCCCCCCGATCGGGTGCGCACGGCGGCCATTTTTTTTACAATTAGCTCAACTCCAGTTAATCACGTCGGATTCGGGTGTCCCCCGAGGACCATGCTATAACAGTTGAGCTGTATATATATATCTATATATATATATATATAATATATAATTATAAGTATATATATATATCTTCATGTAAGGTATCAGTACCGGTGTTAGGCCGAGCTTCATCAATAACAAAAAATAAATAGATGATCCGTTTCTGGGCTAACCAAATGCTTTGATTTGTGCGAGCTTTCGAGATACCTGATCTCTTCTTCCAGCGATTGTTACAATGATGAAGCAAGGAGTCACTTAAAAACACGTGTCTCTTGGAATGTTATCTTGCTTGTCCTTCCCCCGGTGTGGATGTGTCTTTAATGGCTAAGGTGTCCAAAGGGTAACTAAAAGCAAGTGAAGAAAGAGTGTGTATGTGTATCAGTGTGACTAAAACATGATGGAGTAGCCCACAGTATGAACAGTGTCTACCAAGGTGTGGGTGTGTGAGTGAGAGGATATAAATGGTGGTGGTGGGGTATGGAAATGTGAGAGTTTGTAGCACAACTAAAGTTGTGTGTGGATACCTATATGGTCCCTATTGTGTATATGGATGGAAACAGAAGAGTATTAGTACTGTGTAAGAGACAGCTGTGTGTGCATACATATAGCACAGTATGTACAGACATGGCCTTTAGCGCTCATGGGAAGAGAGTTCGCTCTGCAACTCTGCCTTTCACCATTCTCACCTAGCATACAGTGCTTTCACTGCAGCAAGGGATTCTGGGAAATGACACGCAAATGGCCACACAATATGTCACCTTTTGCTGAAATCCATTTATACTTGTAGCCCTATAAACAAATACTCTGCTGTTCACACAGCTTTTAAGCACAGCATGGGATTAGATGCAAGGCTAGTCAACCCACTAACAGACAGCTGTTTCAACATTTTTGGGTCTCATCAGTGTGAGGGTGGTTGTACTGGCTTTGCAATTTTCAAGGCTGGGTAGGTTTACAGTACCATACACATTTTAAGTTATGGTGGGTGAATTGGAGACAAAAAAACCTCCACCATTAGCATATACTGAAGCCAATAAAGAATATAACTTGTGCGCACATTCACATGTCCAACCTCACACTGATGAGACCCAAAAAGGTTGAAACAGATGTCTGTGAGTGGTTTGACTGGCTTTGCATTTAATCCCATGCTGTGCTTAAAAGCTGCGGAAAATGCAGAAAATTTGTTTATGAGGGTTCCATGTAAAAATGGATTTAAGGCAAAAGGTGACACATTGTGTGCCCATGTGCATGTCATTTCCCAGAATCCCTTGCTGCAGTGGAAGCACTGTATGCTAGGTGATAATGGTGAAAGGCAGGGTTGCAGACCTGTCTAAGACGTGAATGTGCTCATAAGTGATATTCTTTATTGGCTATATTAACGGTGGAGGTTTTTTGTCGCTTTTTTCACCCACGATAACTTCAAATGTGTATGGTGTTTATATATTATGTAGCACCTGTTGTCCCCCCCCTCCTGCCACAGAAGATCTGGCTACTACATGGGTATTTCCGTGGGTACTGTAGCTCATCTGCTGGTTCAATAGGTCTGAGTTGCTCCACGGTTGGAGTTTGGGAGCAGCAACGGGGCAGGCTTTCTTGTAGTTCATACTGTGCAGTGCCTCCATCCCATGAGGAACCTTATAGATGTAGAATGGTTCCCACAGGCATAACTCTGTTACAATAATCACTCACCATAGTTGGTCCACCGGCAGTTTTATTATACCACAGCATGATCGTCCTCCAGCCCTGGAACAGACCCCTGGGGCTTGAGTCCCCAAGAGCCCCTCCCTATCGCCTTAACCCTCTGATAGGGAAAAGGGTATCACACGGTTCTATAATCATCCCACTCAATTTGGTGGAGTGTCAGCTTGTATTCCCGTGGTGAAGGGCTTGTAACCCTGTCCCATAAAAGGGCAGGTCCAGGTACTGACAGGCATCATACCATATACAAGTGACCCAGTCAGTACCCACCCCTGGTATGACACTCTAAATGCTGGGTTAGGCCTGCCCCTGGATAAGGCAACATAGTACCCATTCCAGGCTTCAACTACATATATACATACATAACTGTGCTCAGTCTTACATTCCTTTCCAGGGTGTTAGGTCCATGCAAAATAGGCATGAATATACAGATAGAATGTGCACCATGAACTTTTATAGTACGAATAAGAGCTTTATTCACAGTCGTTCATAATGCTCACTTCTTCCTCTCGTAGCTCTCACTCCTATGCTGGGGAGGTACTTATTCTTGTTTTCCTTAGTATTGGTTGGATTAGCTTCAATAGTGCCCTATTTCAGGTGGAATCTTGATGGGGGACAAACTATTTTCAGGAATGCCCTCCCATTTCAGTGTACGACATTTTTAGTAAATTCTTGTCGGATCTGGAGTTTTCTTAGGACCTTCTTTTGGGGCTGATCCAATTATACTCCAGAGCTTCTACTTTGAGAACTCATGCTGAACAAATGCTCACTATTCTTGTAGCCAGAGAATAATCTTGGGTCTTGGGCCATTACTATGGGCCCTAACTATATAGGGCACGTTCCTTAACTAAAAACAATAAATGGTGGCAGGACATACTTAACACACATTGTGACGGTATGGGGTCACCAGCCTTCATAAAAAAGGTGAAGCCCGTCTGGCTAACCATAAAACTGTGGTTTCCCGGCGGCTTATTAGCACCTATAAGACAAGAACAATGTGTGTATTTTGACATCTTACAGTATGTGATATAGGTAGAAAACTGGGACATCAAGGAACAGGACCCTTATAATGGATACTGGGGGGCAAAAAGGGTTCAAATGTATGTCTATTATTTTTGGACAAAATTATCGGTTGTCCCATAATTTTACCCATGAATCGCACCTGATTTGCTGGTTCACGAATGCATTGTAATAATGTTATGATTCTCTATAAAATATTGTATTGCTCAGCCAGAAAGTTCTTGGAACTTGGTTTTAAAATGTGGCTGCTAGGACAAGTTTCACCACCCAAATTCCCTGAGCCCAATTTGTGGAAAAGAAATGTGTTTTAAAATGTGTATTCATCTCTATGGAGGCAGCCCCAGTAATTTGATTATCCTGAATACTTGCATAGAGATGGTGGATCAAATGGGAGGGTGGGAGTAGCGAGGTGTCGGGCTTACCGTTTGTGAGTGTTTGTTGCATTAGGATCCATATTATGATTGGCCACCAGTCCCTGTTTCATGTTATACATAAGAAACCGCTATGTAAGGGTACTGCTCGATCAGAGTACCAGAGTATTCCTAGGCTTGGTCCGGTGAAGCAGAGGCAGGCTTTTCAAAGTTGCTTTGCTCACAATAGCAAAGCACTAGACATGGAGTTGCCGGAAAAGCCTAGCCAAGCTGAGGACAAGTTCTAGAGACGTGGCCAAATTCTAATATCAAACGAAGACCCACCCAGCAGGGAAAGCCAGGTACCTATCCCGAAGATAGTACTGTGGTGTTTCCAGGCATGGAGCGTAAGCCTTCCTGAATTAGTCCTTATAATGGTGACCCACCGCTCACACAGAAAATTGGCTGTATAATGGTGACCCACCGCTCGCACAGCTTAGTCTGTATAAGCCTTCCTGAGGTAGGCGCCCTGCACCTAGTTGAGGCAAATGTCTCCCCCCAGAGCCCCAGTTGTGGTGTTCCCTTGTTTTGTGTTACATTGTGGGCCTGCTGTTTTTACCAGAATAAACCTAATTTTATTCCATTACCTTGTCCTGCCTAGTGAAATTGATCCCGGAAGGGAAAGGTGTTAAAAGTACTGGTCTTCCATGACACACATAACTAAACACACAAACCTATTTACAGGACTCACAGTGAGGCTTCAGACTAAACAGCCAATTGTGGCTGCGGCAAAGTGGGCAGGCAGGTTACACTACATTGTATTACTGTAGGTATCATGCTCAAGGGAAGACAAAGGTTTGTAGGATGGACTGCAGGGTCAGAACCGAATAAGTACACTACTGTATACCATTTTCCCTTTCATGCTTTTCATACAGTATATCATTGCACTTTTTTCATCTTTAAATTTTTGTCTTTTCACAGTGAGGCAATTCAGCTGGTGGATAAAATCAGCATGGGAAATTATGAACAATGCAGAGGTTAGGAAATATTCTGCATCAGAAGGATGATATTCCAATGTCTTAGTCCAAAATCAGCTATTGAGATGGGATTTTGCCTGGACATTTGGACTTGTGAGCTAAAGTTCTGTACTTTGCAGTTTGTTGTACCAAGTGATATGCATGAACATTGTCCAATTTTCCCATACTAGTCATGTTTCTATTATTATTGCAGAGACTATCCAGTGATAAGGGATATTAGCAAGGTGTTAAAAGTTGACCAAGCGCGTGCATGGATTGAGAGTGGAGAAAAGTTTGAAGAGATTATATTTTGTAATGAAACGTGACCCTGGAACGATTTTCCTCTGACATTCAGAAAACAAAATCATTTATCCTTGAAACCCAGACCAAAGCATCCACTCAAAGTTCATGTGTGTGGGGAAATCACTAGATTTGGACCAGCACCTATAGTATAGTTACATATGAAAGTTAGCCCCCTTTGGATTGCTTAGTTGAAAACAAATCATAAAGTGATGTATATTTACGAATTACAAAGGTATGCTAGAATATTTAATATCTTATAACTTCATAACCATTAACTAATTAAATGTAACTCTTATAATGTACATTCCAGCATTTATAATGTAGTCGCCTATTTTATCTTCTCTACTTTACCATAACCAAATGATACAGTATTTGTGAGGACTAAGAAGCTATTTTCCAAAGATCTTTCATGTACAGAATTAAAATAACTGGTGTTTACAATGTAACCACAATTATGTGGTTTTCTATATTAAATATATGTTTTGTCTCTTACTTTATATTTATTTTCTAGTCAGTGCAAAAAAATATTAATTGGTAATATACCTTTCCTGGGAGTAATTCACTATGTAAAGTTGACATTTTCTTGTCATTAGTTGTAGATTTTTTTTATATCAGAATTCTGACCTTACATTAGAATACACACCCCATGATCAAACTGCATAATAAAAAAGGATTAACATATCCTTGGAGAGAATACAATTCCAGTTTAGAAAGAAAAATCATAGCATCTTAATTTCTCCAAAGGGAAATGCACAACTTGTCTAGAAAGTTTCCAGCTTGTCCTAGATATTATTTTACCCTGCAATGTCTACGTACAATCCCTGTAGAATAACACATTCTATTTGAAATAATTCCTATTGAAGGGCGACTTTATAGTTACACTTTTGGTCTCTGATGTGGCTATGTTTGCTTGTGTTATGATCCACTTAAATGATGAAATTCACTTTTCTTCAGCTTCAAGGTAAAGTTCTCCATTACGTGACTTTGAAATTTGGATTTTGTTACTGATGTATTCTTTTATCGAACACTTTCATGTTTTTAACTAGTACCTTTATTTTTATTTTGAGGAACTCTAGATTGCTTTGGGAGGCTGTTTTATGTGCCATTACCAAGTGGTGGTATTGTGCCTGATACCGTGCCCTAAATGTTATAGAAATTCTCCTGATTATGTAACATAAGGGGGAAAAGTACAGATAAGGAGATATTCATTTTATAAAAATTATTTATCTAAAAAGATGTTTATAGGCGTTTAACTTTGTCCATTCCAGAGTATCGATGATCTTCCATGATCACTACTTCATAATCGCTTGTGGTACTGATCTTGTGGTTGCAAAATTTAAGTACACCCTAAGTGT
This sequence comes from Ascaphus truei, assembly GCA_036426205.1. NCBI lineage: Eukaryota > Metazoa > Chordata > Amphibia > Anura > Ascaphidae > Ascaphus > Ascaphus truei. The sequence continues at coordinate 33,918 of WSYH01004049.1, forward strand.
TAAACTGCAAAATAAAAAATAAAATACCCTCACATGTTCAACACTGCAGTACTCAAATAATATTTTAATTAAAATGTTAAAAATATGTAATGTGTCTCTGTTGCTAAAAAAAATCCTAGAAGACATAGATCCACAAGCCCTCATCTCGGCAATCCTAGCCGGAGATTTTAATATGGCAGCCTCACCTATCCTAGACAGGTCAAGAACGCCATCTACGCCCCTCTCTTCCCAGTCTCAAAAAAAGGCAAAGTACTTTAGAGACATCATCGAGAGTTTTCTTTAACAGATATATGGTGGGCTCAGCACCAAGGTCAGAGGGACTACACATATTTTTCTGCCCCTCATCAGTCCTATTCCAGGATCGACTACTTTCTAGGTACCAAAAATATTCTCCAAGCATCCTCACACTTGAACATTTGCCCAATTACCAGATCTGATCACGCCCCTGTCAAACTCACCCTCTCTCTGCCCTTCGTCGAAAGCAATTCATACAATTGGAAATTGAATGACTCCCTGCTTAATTGCCCCGAAAACAGAGAATATAATCAGACAAAAGCTCTCCATTTTTTTTCAAATAAACAAGGGTTCAGTCCCAGCCCCAGCAATATTATGGGAAGCTCACAAAGCTTCGATAAGAGGAGACCTTATCTCTATCGCTTCCTATAAGAAAAAAATGAAACTCAAGTAGCAGAATGAACTCACAGATAAAATTAAAAAGTTTGAACATATTCATAAATCTAACCCCTCCAAAAAGGTCCTAAAATTGCTATCGCAAGCTAGAGCGGACCTAAAGCAAACCCAACTCGAAGAGGTGGAAAGAGCGCTGAGGTGGACCAACCAAAAGTATTTCGACAAGGGCAACAAAGTAGACAGACTTCTAGCTACTAAACTTAGAGGGGCCCGGATTAAATCCCAAATCTTCAAAATTCGCACTAAAAATGGACAGGTCACCTATATAGAGAAGGAGATAGCCCAAGAATTCACTACATTTTACTCTGACTTATACAATCTACATCCCCCAGACCGAGAACCCGTCAATCCTGAGATAATAGCGCAATACCTTGCGCAATGTAATCTTCCCTCTCTCTCTGAAAAGGAGCTAGAAGGCCTAAATAAACAAATCTCCCAGGAAGAGCTAGCTGGAGCCATTAAATCCCTCAAATTAGCCAAAACACCCGGCCCTGACGGATTTTCCAATATTTACTATAAAACATTCATACAACAAAAGACAGGGGTGCCCAATGCTCCGTCCAATTGACAAAACATATATGGTAAATAGTATCAAGTTTAAATACTTCGATAATAATAATAATAATAATAATAATAATAATAATAATAATAATAATAATAATAATAACTTGGTTATTTAGTTTAACCCTTTGGCCAAAGCGTCGTAAGCCTGCATACCAAACGTCAAGGTATAACCAAAAATGCATGTCCTACACTACACTGTGAACCCTTTCTTTTACCTCTGTATGAGGGGAAAGAATCATAGTAAGTCCTGTACTTGCAGCACAGTGAAAGACCTCCCAAGTTAAAAAGGTGAGGAGGAGTGAGCTCTGGGGGGAGGTGCCACCTTTCTCTATTTGACATAAATATATATTCATGATGTGGTGGGTGTAGAAGTTTGAGCAAGCTGGGAATGTGTGTTAATCAATTATAAAACATTCATGCCAACTCTAACCCCCTATCTGCTCAATATGTTAAACTCCTTTCTGGCAGTCGATCCAATTCCCTCTACAATCTCCTCGGCGAATTAAGCCATCATCCACAAGGAAGGTAGAGATCCATTGAAGTGCGGGAAATATAGACCAATTTCCCTTCTCAACACGGATCTCAAGATCTACAGCAAGGTCTTAGCAAACAGGCTCAACCCAATTCTCCATCGACTTATTCACATTGATCAAGTAGGCTTTGTGTTAGGAAGGCAGGCCTCTGACAATACCCGCAAATTTGTGGATATCATTGACCATGTGCATCTCACTGGAACTAGGGCCATGATTCTAAGTCTCGACGCTTAAAAAGCATTTGACAGAATCAAATGGTCCTACCTAGATCAAACATTGCTGAAATTTGGCTTCAGTGGCCCTTTTCTCCAAGGAGTCAGAGCCCTTTACCAAAACCCCACGGCACACATTAAGCTCCAAGGCGGATTATCAGATCCGATACAAATTAAAAACGGAACCAGGCGGGGATGTCCATTATCCCCTTTATTATTCGACCTATCAATTGAACCTCTTGTGGCTAAAATTAGAGAAGAAACAAGTATAAAAGGGGTTATGATTGCTGAAACAGAGTACAGAATCTCTCTGTTTGCCGATGACGTAATACTGACCCTCACCAGCCCCCATATCTCCCTCCCCAATCTCCAAAAATTACTAGACCAATTCGGAACAATTTCAGACTACAAAGTTAATATGGATAAGTCAGAAGCTCTCAACTTAACTCTCCCAGAGCTGACGTGGAAACTGCTACAGCATAATTATAAATATAAATGGAGTACAACCAATATTAAATATCTTGGGGTTAAAAGCTCAAATTCATATGGGTCCCTATATCAGTACATTCCCCCCCCCCCCCTATTCGACCAGATTAAAAAGACCTTGAGTCTTGGAGCAAACTCCAAATCTCTTGGTTTGGAAGAATAGTTTCAATCAAAATGAACATCCTTCAGAGACTTCTCTATCTCTTCCAAACCCTCCCCATAGCCGTTCCACTTCCAGCTCTAAAGAACATCTAGTTCCACATTTTCCAATTCATCAGGGAAAACGGGAGACCAAGGGTTCCGAAGTCGGTAATGCTATCCCCCAAAATGAAGGGAGGGCTTGGGGTCCCTGATGTGATCAAGTATTACCAAGCGGCACAGCTGAGGCAGGCTGTAGCTTGGAATTACGACCCAGCCTCCTCATGCAGGCTTTCAATAGAATCCCATTACGCGCCCCCCCTCTCCCCTCCCGTATCTCTCTGGTCCCAGGGGGGCAAGGAGAAAAGCCCTAGGAAGTTTGACCAAGGATCAATGAGATGTACGTGGGACATATGGCTCAAAAATAAAGGGAAGTATGGCCTATTAGCATCCCCCTCTAAACTTACCCTCATCTTTGGAAACCCAAATTTCCCGCCAGGGTGTTCGCAAAGACAATTTGGTCAATTTTAAGACCTGAACATCAGGCTGGTTGCAGATCTGCTGAAGAAGGGACAGCCCTTCACTTTCCAGGAGCTCTGGGATAAATATCAGACCCAGGATCTCCATTTATTTAAATACCTGCAAATTAGGCACTTTCTCTCTTCGCTCTCCCAAAATGCCAAATTCCCCACACTAACCAAATTTGAATCCCTCTGTATCAAGGGCAGCTACCAGAAGGGGTTGATCTCCGAGATCTATAGGGGGTTGGAGCTGACAGCGGATCCCCCAACCCATAAATATATGCAAAAGTGGTCCGCGGACTTAAACCTGACAATTGACACAAATGACTGGAAGGATGTTTGGGAATCGGCAACTAAAACCTCTATTTGTACAGTCACCAAAGAAAATATATACAAAATCCTATTCCAGTGGTACCTGACCCCGACAAAGCTGAGCCAGATCTTCCCTGGCACACCTGACCTGTGGTGAAAAGGGGGAAATGGCCCACATTTGGTGGTCATGTCCAGAGATTCAGAGATATTGGTCCATGATTCTAAAATGAATACACGAGACCACGGGACTAAAGATCCCCTTAGACCCTCTGATCTTCGTGCTCGGTAAATCTATTGAAAACATCCCCACGTCAATGGGCAGACTGATCTCCTCGATTTTAACAGCCGTCAGATGCTCGGCTGCAGCGGCTTGGAAGCAAATAAAAGCCCCAACTAGAGGCACAGTTGCTAAAAGGATCAACACAGTTTTGACTATGGAAAGACTCACAGCGATGCTCCATAAAAAATTGCTGCAGTTCCAAAAAACTTGGGAACCATGGCTGGAGTCCCAAACCCCGGGGCTGGCCTAGGTCCAAGTCGTAGGAACCCCCCTCCCCCCTTCTCCCCCCCCCCCCTTTCCATCCCCGTCTGCCCCCCCCCCCCTTTTTTTCTCTATATGTTGAAATGTTTATTGGAAACTCTATCCTAATTTCGGTCATGTGCAGATGACAACTCTGCTTATACTTTTCCAATAAAAAAAAGAGTGGAAGAAAAAAAAAATGTAATGTGTGATTACCAGCATTTGCACAGCAGGAAATTTTAGCAAGAACATTAGCTGTTAATAAACATTGACATATTTTTGCGCTTATCAAGTGTGAATTTTTATATACAGTATAAATATACTGGCTATGCAGCTTAACCCAGGCTGTGCTCAAAGCTGTGAAATGCAGCAAGCTTACGCTTACCCTTTCCCTTGCTGCAATGGAAGTGCTATGTGCTGGGTGATAATGGTGAAAGGCAGGGTTGCAGACCTGTCTAAGACATGCAAATGAGCATACTGTAATATTTCCATTCTCTCTCTCTCTCTCTCTCTCTCTCTCTCTCTCTCTCTCTCTCTCTATTTATATATATATATATATATATATATCCTCCCATATGGATTTGCATGAACAACTAGAATACAAAAAGAGCAAACAGTCCTGGGCGCAATAACTAGTAAATCTCTAGATGCAAAACAGTCCTGAACTTAGGATGGTGATGCAGGTCCGTTTGGCATGGGAAGCTAACTGCAAATCCTTATTCACAGAAAGGTGCTGTGGCGACAGAAAAACAAACAAAAAAAAGACCATTGCGCTGTATCCTCTATAAAGGAGCTCATGCACTCAGTCACCAACTACTTACATAAGGTAAGTGGTAATGGACACTGAAAGGTATCTTTATCTTGTTTGCAGATAGTCACAGGTTCCTTCTGCGTATCTATGTCCTCACGGTTCCCCAATCGCAATACCATAAAATGCAACAATAAAATATATTGTGCTGTAGCTTTTGACTGCGACCCTGCGCGTTTGACTGCACATGGTTGATTTGTGTGCTTTTTACGTACTGTATTTGGGGGTGTTGGGATCATATTATTATGATGAACTGCCTTTTGAAATTAAAGTATGCCATTATCTTTGAACTTCAAGCAGCTGTACCCTGTAGCCCCCTCCCCCACGAACACACACAAGGCTCGCTCAAGGATTTGAAACTCCACAGAGTCATTAATTTTCTGAAGCTTGACATTGTGTTCTTAATCCGTCCATAGCCGAGCGTCAGTCACCTCACTGCGCCTGCGTGTAATCCTCTTTGAGATGGGAGCTAGCTGATTACTGCGCATGACTCACCCAACCCCCACCCCCCAAACCTTTGAGGCTTTGTTTACGGTAACGCTTTAGAAAATCCCTTCTCAAATTTGATATGTAAATCTGATTTGCACAGCATTGTGAGAATTGAGAGTTAAAAAAAACCATTAACTGATTCATGTTGTTTAGTCATTCATTCTTTTTCTTTGGTGTAGGGGGTTGTCAATGATTATGATTAGCAGGAATGTAAATAAATATTTATTTTACCAGGAACAAAAAAAATAAATATAAAATGCTTGCCATTGTGTTTTTAATCAGTCCCTAGCAGAGCAACACCTCTCTATGCGCCTGCGTGTAATCCTCTTTGAGATGGGAGCTTGTTGATTACTGAACATGACTCACCCAACCCCCAACCCCAACCCTTTGAGGCTTTGTTTACGGTAACGCTTTGGAAAATCCCTTCTCGAATTTGATATGTAAATCTGAATTGCACAGCACTGTGAGAATTGAGAGTTAAAAAAAACATTAACTGATTCATGTTGTTTTGTCATTCTTTCTTTTTCATTGGTGTAGGTGTGGGGAGGGGGGTTGTTGTCAATGATAATGATTATCATGAATGTAAATAAATATTTATTTTATTTTATCAGGAACAAAAAAAACAAATATAAAAATAATCATGAATAATAATACATAATGCAGTTTTTATTAAGTAATTCTGTCAGATGGAAATTGAGGGCCGGTGGATAGTCAGGAATAATGCACATTGATAATAATTTTAATTAATAATATATAATATATAATAATATATATACATATTAATATATTTTTTTCTGTCTTTATCTAATTCCTCATTCTGTGTACAGTACAGTAGTTCATTGAGAGAGGAGAGGTTTTGTGTACATCATGGCTGCAGTTTAGATACTGTACAAACATTTCACAGACTGTACACAATACCCACCGTCTCCCCCAGTCCATCCTTTTTTTCCGAAAAGACAAGAAAACAAAAAATGAGTGCAGTTATGTGCGTACTGTATTATGGCATTGTGTGCTGTGTAGTACTGTCAAACTAGTCTATACTGGAACTACTGTATACTCTGACTACTATTACTGTAAATACTTTGTAACCAGATGGCTGGTGCTGCTCTCTCTGGAAAGAAAAAAATTGAGCAGTTACTGTAGGTGCATACTGTATTATGGCAGTGTGTACTGTATAGGTACTCCATATTGGACTACAGTATGCAGTTAGTACTGTCAAACTAGTCTATACTGGAACTACAGTATACTCTGACTACTAGGAAAGAAAAAATCTGTGCCATACAGTACTTACCTGTATCATACTGAACTTACAATACTACAGTACAGTACTAGCAGGAAAAGAATCCAAGGATAGGAGACGGTGCATAGCTGAAAAAATGGGGCCAGCACCAATGCTATGAAAGTTAAAATTAATTTATTGGGATAACATAGTAACGGGGAACAAAAAAACACACTCTAACGCGTTTAAGGAAAACGCCCTTTCTCAAAGAGTACACCCGCATCTGATCGCACTCCCTGTCTTATAGGGAATCCTCCACCTCCAAACGCAGATGTCACAGTTTGAATTTGGCGCGAGCATCATATAGAGCGATCCTATTGGTTGAGCTCCCTTCCAATCGGCTATCTCCAATGGAAGGTGCGTCCTGTGTTAAAGGGGGAAGATATTAAAGACACAATGAAAGCGGATCTATGGCTCTAAGACAGAATAATGATACACACAAAGCCATAAAATAAGCACAGTAACATTCATAACAAAAACACATGATATAAACTAGCGAAATCGGTTTCCTAAATACAGTAGGTCAAGGACATAGAAAGATGGAATAAACAATTACTCTGGATATATAATAACCAGTGAGTATTAAATATTCAAAGTATGTGCATAGAGTAGAATTTACATATATAGAAAAACTAACCATATACAAAGTATGTAATTAAGAGAGTCTAATGATAGCCAGTTTATCAGAAAAAATGCATTATAATAGAGAGTAAGCAATGGAGTGAAGCAATATTAGAAATAGTAACATTATAATAATATTAAGCAATAATAATAAAAATAAAAATAAACAGTATATATATAATGGTTTCAATATAAATAATAAATATCCATCTAATGATTATTAAATATCTGAATACACATTTACAATATAAAAATTACATTTATTTTATTTTAAGAAATGCTTCAACTCCCAGTCTTGGTTCATGCCCCTGGGAGCTAGTGTCCCAAGGGCATAAATCCAATGTATCTCTCTACAATTTAGGAGGGCTTCTCTATCTCCCCCCCTGATGTTAATATGTATATGTTCAAGAGCACTGTATGTAAATATTGCTTCACTCCATTGCTTACTCTCTATTATAATGCATTTTTTCTGATAAACTGGTATCATTAGACTCTCTTAATTACATACTTTGTATATGGTTAGTTTTTCTATACACTGGCGACACACTTTATTCGAGCTCGGCTAGTCCCACGAATTCGGGTATATTCGGGTGTATTGAGGTTTGTGACTGTTTTCTGCCCGAGTGCATTGCGTTATTTTCCCAGGCAGGGATAAGCATTTTATTCCCGCTGGCTGCAATACTGCACAGTATATATATATACTGCATTACAATTCATGAATTTATGCCATCTGGTAGACACGCGAAGCATTGCAGCCTATTAAATCCTAATCATTATCATTTAACAGATCAGCCGCCCGTCAGCCAGGCATGAACCATGGCTGGGAAGGCAAACGCAACGGGGCTTGTCAGAGGTGAGGAGCGGCGCATTCCAGGTATCTGCCAGGTACATACAGGGTATTTGCTCGAATAAAGTGTGTCGCAGCAGTATATATAAATTCTACTCTATGCACATACTTTGAATATTTAATACTCACTGGTTATTATATATCCAGTGTAATTGTTTATTCCATCTTTCTGTGTCCTTGACCAATTTAGGAAACCGATTTCGCTAGTTTATATCATGTGTTTTTGTTATGTATGTTACTGTGCTTATTTTATGGCTTTGTGTATCATTATTCTGTCTTAAAGCCATAGATCCGCTTTCATTGTGTCTTTAGTATCTTCCCCCGTCCACACAGGACGCGCCTTCCATTGGAGATAGCCGATTGGAAGGGAGCTCCACCAATAGGATCGCTCTATATGATGCTCGCGCCAAATTCATACTGTGACATCGGCGTTTGGAGGCGGGGATTCCCTATAAGACAGGGAGTGCGATCAGATGCGGATGTACTCTTTGAGAAAGGGCGTTTTCCTGAAACGCGTTAGAGTGTATTTTTTTGTTCCCCGTTACTATGTTATCCCAATAAATTAATTTTAACTTTCATAGCATTGGTGCTGGCCCCGTTTTTTCAGCTGTGCACCGTCTCCTATCCTTGGATTGTTTTCCTGCTATGAATTATCGGCGTGATGCACGCAAGGTCTAGAAGCTGCCATATGTGAGTACTGCGTCTCCCCCTTACAACAGGAGGAGTTGTTGACCGGTAACATAGCTGTTTGTAGAGAGCTTTCGTCGGGTGGAGCAATGCATTGATGTGATACATATGTATGAAGATAATGTATCCACCTTATGGACGATTATAGCTATCCCTGTTCATACTACATTAAACACACAGCACTGGGTCCAGTACTTCACTCACTCAGCATTTTTGGGCTTCTCTCACACATGCATGTGTGCAACTTTTTATATTATACCTTTCTATATGTATATATCAGACTGAGCACTGCCACTCGGAACTTGGTATCTAAACTATCTACAGTACAGCACTATACCATACTACCTTCCTTATGCTTGCCCATTATGCGCGCGATCACAATGGGCAACACAGTCGCAATATGGTCAATATATTTATTGCATCGTTCCACGGTGGGTACATCGTTCCAAAAACTCAGTATGCCTTGCGCCATCTCATCCTTTTTGGGGGGTTTCACGACTTTTCGGATATGGTCCTTCAGCTGATGCCAGACCATTTTGATCGGATTGAAGTCTGCGATCTGTCATTGGAGGGGGAAAAAAAGGACAATTATTTTAAGAGATACAGTACACAGTAAAAACAGTGGGAAAAAATGAGACACAGTTACCGCACTTACTCCGCTGGCATCTTCACCCAGTTGATACCGCGCTCAAGGATATGCGCTGTTGACGCGGTGTGCTTCGGATCGTTTTCCTGGTAGAAATGGTGACCATCCGGGAACTCACGTGAGATGTATTCCACAATCTCAGGCACAATTTTCTCTTGGAAGAAAGCTTTATTCATCTGAAAATGTGCATATAAGGGGGGACTCCATTTTGATTGCTGGATAACCATTTTTCTATAACTATTCTGTACTAACATTTAAGTCTCAGGAACTAACCACATGCTATATGCCATACGTAATTGTGCTGTCCAGGCAGGTCTGAGAAAATGACCTGACCTATCACCCACTTATCACTAGCTGAACTGTATTTTTTCAGACTTATTTTTTGCCCTGTAGAAACAGGAACTTCTTCCCAGCCATATTGAGCATGAGTTACACAAGAATGCATTACTCAACATACTGTCCTAAAGAGTGACATTTCCTTTAACTGCCTCCAAGTTCGGTATTAAAGCCCCTTCCCAGACTATAAACTGTCTATGCTGTCTAACTGTTATTTTGCTGAGATAGACAGACTGTAAATTAAAAGAGGAAGTATGTTCTCATATGTGTGTTTTTTCTATGCTCAAGTTTGCTATATAAACTGGCTGTATACCCTTCAATAAACAGGAGAACAGTTTTTGACAAAGCTTCACTGTCTGACTCAATTACTGCTTTCCTCCGAGCTCGTCCACCATTTTGTTTTCCCAGATCATCAGTGCTTTAAGAGTGGGCTAAATCCTCCGGAGGTTGAAAGTCATCACGAGTCGGCAGACGGTGTATTTTCACGCTAAGACGTTGGAGAATACAAGGGCACATTTTCATGGTGTCAGATTTGGGACAGAAGCCACATTCGGGGTAAGCATACAAGATATATATTTTATCTGTATATTATCCGTCTGTGTCTCCTTGCCCAAAGAGCCCATAAGGTTTTAAGGTTTAGAAGTTTTTTTAGAGTTACCGCTGCACCGGATGATTCAAGGTTAAGGAAAAACCATAGAGACACTTGAGTAAAGGACTCAAAGTGAAGTCAGGATTACATGAATCCTTGACGGAAGTATATACACAGGGTTATAGTCCCTGTTGAGAGATAGGAACAAGCGATATAGTTGGGTATCTGCTTGAAAAACTCTTAAAGTGTCTGTGGGAAAAGTGTATTTTTTTTTAAGGGGGGAGGAGGATTGTAAGGGATTTTTAAGGGATTTTTTTCTTTTTTCTGTATTATTGTGCATGGGCATGTCGTTATATATATAAAATAAGATATATAAGACATATAAAGTGCTAAGTATACATAAGTGCATAAGTATATAAGTGCTAAGTATATCAGTGCGTAAGATATATAAGTGATAAGTATATCAGTGCGTAAGATATATAAGTGCTAAGTATATAAGTGCTAAGTATATAAGTGCTAAGTATATAAGTGCATGATATTACGTTGTGTTGCTCATATATTTTTACAGTGCAGTGCTTGCTTGATTTTGGTTATTTTAATCAAGTGTGTATTGTATTGTCTAAATGATGGGAAGGTAGTTTTGCCGCATATCATATGACAATGATAAAAGGATTATGTTTGGGTGGAGATCCTGAATGGCTATGGTTTCAGCCTGATCCCGAGTGGGACATGCATTATATGGCATTATGTGTCCGCATTTGGGTAAAAGTTGCACCTCACATTAATGAGGCAAAACCTAATGATAACCCAAAATCCGAGGAGCCAATTTGGCCACCCCCGCCTGATAATATCACTACAATGTATTCCCAAGCCCCTAATGCACCCCCACAGGAGTTTTTACCTCTAGATATTTTACCCCCAACACCGCCGCCTTCTGTGATGTTACAAATACCCCCGTATAGTCCTATCACACCTGTGCTACTATTTTCCAAGTTTTGATCCTAACATGTTGGCACGCGTTATCACACTATGCTGCAAGTCATCACCCCAAACCTCCTGCATCCGTACGCAGGGAGGAGAGTAATGGCATTTGCCCACAGCCCTCTCTACCCACCTATGTGGAGTTGAGAGACGATGCAGAATCAGAGGTGGCACACCTATCTGAATCTGAGCATCATAAGTCGTCCTGTAAAGAAAGCCCAAACAGAAAGCTTCCCAATGCCGTAAGCTCCACAAAAGTTTCATCTCTCGTTTCACCCCCTGTCTCCATGGAGAGTGAATGGGAAGACGATACTTCAGATTCGTCTCATTCCGATATACCATCACCCCGTAACCAATTGCCTTTAAGGAAACTTAAAGAAACCACTGCTTCAGCAGGTTCTGTGACGTCTGAGTCATCTGCAGGAGCCAGCAATCATAGAGTTAAGGATTTTTGTGCTTCTGTAAGGGAACTAGCTGAGGAATTTAAAGAGGTATTGACTGATTCATGTGCTGTAACATTAACTCCCGCACATAGTAATGCCACACCTGTCCTAGTTACACCGCAATCATCTGTTTTCATACCTAAAAATACTACTAGGAACGATTTGATTCGCACTGCTAAAAAAACGCGAATATGAATCATTGTTAGCTGACACACAGGATTGTGCTGAGGCAGAGGTTGATTTTAGCATTGTTAAAACTGATAAGGAATATGCTGCAGCCTGTGTCAAAATTGCATCTTTTAAGTGCTGTCAACTGAATTTTTTTTAATATATATATAACTCTCAAAATGCATATTTGCCCCCTGCCCCTATGGCATCGGGACAATTACCATTTCCATAGGTAACCCTGATCCCTTAACCTTTCCTAGGTCACAGGCTCTGAGGCAGTCTCCGATAAAGAAGTTCTTATGGCTTCATGGGGAACCCAAAGCAATAGGCTCCCTAGACCACTCCCTATTGATATGCCTGCCAGGCAGATCGGTACGGATGGGGAAGAGACGGACTCTAGGCAGGAATTAACCCCTGTCAGGGACCGTTCATGGGACAGGGAAAAGTCACAGGATGAATCAGAATCAGATACTGACACTGTGGCACAGTTTTATGCAGGTCTGTCAAACAACGCTAAAAAAAAAAAAAAAATGTGTTATAACTCCAAACTGCTGTATTTATATTTAACATAACGTAAGAAGGAAAAAAAAAAAAAAAAAAAAGAGCAGAGAAGCTAAGAAAGCAAGGGAAAAGAAAGGACAGGAAGTGCTATGATTGTAAAGAGACAAGATATTTTTCCAGTAATTGCAAACCAGCCCCTAAGAAGGGAACCAGAGAATTTTTTTTAGTAGAATATTTTTGTCTAAATTCAGACGGGTCTATCCCGCCGGTATTGAGAATCTCAAGTAGTGTAAATTTAAGGTAGGAAAATTAGTTTTTCCCCAGAATGTTTTATTAAATTTTATAAATATGGTAAAAAGGTTGATTGAGTAATCCCTGTGTGCTTGTATAATCTGAGTGAATCCTAACTATGTGAAAGTTTTATGTGCATTGAATAATATGAATGTCGGTTTATTGTATATATACAATTTTATCTAGGTACTTGCAAGTGTTTCTGAAATAAGAACATAATTAATTGCTCATGTTAAGTTTAAATTTTAAAGGTAAGAAACACCCGCACTATAACACAAACTAATCAATAATGGGAAAGGGAGAGTTTGACTGGTTATAGAGAAAAGGACAAAAAGATGGGCAAATGTCAGAAAAAAGGAAAAAAAAATTATAATTCAGCCCGGTCACTGGTATATTTTGAGGATTTATTCGTTCTGGCCAGACGATGATTTCTTAAAAACCAGAAAGACATCCTTTTCCAACTTCTCTATTTCCATGACAAGAGAGAGAGAGGGAGATAGAGAATCAGAATAGCAGCCCAGACAGCCCCCCTTCTCCAGTTAAAAAAAAATGTGCGGAGATACATTTGAGACACGAAAGTTAACCGAAGCTCTGTAGCTACAAATTAGGTTTAACTGTTTTATTAATATAGTTTGCGAGCAGGATCAAACAGTTTTGCATTGCCTTGTCTTGGTAATTTTTGTTGTATTATTTTTGTTTCTTTTGTGTGTCACATTTTATTCTGTTATCAGGCCGTGTGAGGAGCTGCATTTTTAGATGTCCCAAATTATATTGTAATGTAATTAACAGTTTTTTTTTTTCTTATCTGTTTTGTTCCAAGGTTTTGGCAGGATGCCCAGAAAGCTATTTCAAGCTTGTTCCAATCCGAGGAAAAAAAAAAAGTTTTAAATCTGTGTCTATAATTTCTTATATTACAGGATGTTTCTGTCAGAAGACATTAGTTGCTAATATTTATATTCAGTAGTGTTTTCAGTGTTTTTAATGCAAATTTTATACCCAAAGGATTCAAGTTAGTTTAGCTACAGATCAAACAACAATAGTTAGTTATGTTTTGAATGCTGTTATCCTTTCTGTAATATTGTTCATATATAAAATTATGTGAACAAAGGAGGGGTATTATTGCTGTTTATCATATAGCTGTCTATGCCCAGAAGTTAGATGGGTTAGTGCCCGGGATGAACGAAATCTGAAATTATCATTTATTTATTTTTAAGAATAATGCTGAGTGCCTTTTAAGGTTGGCAGTGTGCTCGGCACTTTTCAAAGAAATTATATTACAAGTAATTAGTTTGGAGTTCTATACAGAATTATTTTAGCCATTTTTTTCTTTTGGTTAGGCAATAGCTGAGGCACCAATTTTAATGAATTTAGATTGTAGCAAAGTCAAGACCACAGTGACTGTTTAGTAAAACAATTAGTAAGTATTGTATGCAACTAATATATTTTTGAGTCTCTCTAGGCACATGTCAAAGTTGAAAGTGCACCTACGAGAGATGGGTTAATGGTCAAGCATTTACTACGCAAGAACGTTCTTCATCCCAGATGAAAAGGCGCTACTACTACTATTAAAAGTACTACTCATCACCACTACAGTAAATAAAGTGGCAGAGGTCTCTTTTTGGATCCACGTTACGCATATGAAACTTATCCCAGCACCACCCACAGTTGCTTCAATCTGCACCGTATCCAAAGTGGAAAAGCCTAGAGACACAGCCAAAATTCCAGGCCTCAACATATGAACTTTGAACTTTTTAATAATTTTTTTTTCTTTACAGGTTTTGTTATTTTAATTATAAATGTATAGTCTATTAGGTTTGTGTAAATAGTGTGCACACAAAGACGATAGTGTAGGAACAGGTATATTTTGTTTAGTAATTGTTATTTTGTTTTTATTGATTTGTGTATAGCATATATGCACACCTTTTGTCACACAATGGAATCCTAGTAAACAAAGCCCATATTTTATGTATAATATAACCCAATATACTATCTATAGTCAATAGGTTGCACCCCAGGGAAAATAAATGTTATATTTAACCCCTTCAGAAAAAGACAATATGAAATAAGACATTTGTAGAACCATCTATAAGAAATTGGTTACGAAGGGTGTAGAAATAAGAGTTTGCCCTAGGGAAGTTATTGACTCTGTGATAGGAGGACAGATAGAATATTACCCTGCAACTAGAACAGGTCATGTTATTTGGGGAAAATAGTCCAGTGTTTAAAGGTAGAGATGACGGATGGGATTTGTTGGGACTTGGTGCCTCTTTGCCTATGCCTCTTTTCGGTGATGTCAGCAGTCCCCCAGAAGAAGAGACCGAGAAGAAATCAACTGTGCCGATATAATGGCCGAAAAAGAATGACAAGGCACAATTGGACAATCTCCTGGTCCAGCAGGACTATGCAATGGTTAACTGTTCTTTAAATAGACTGTCTCTAAAGAATAAGAGGGGACTAAGAAGATTGGATATGAGGCTATGAGGAAAGTGGGAGGTCACCCAGAGGCGTGTGTCAGCCACAAGGAAAGGATCATAAGTCAGCCATGTTTTACCATAGCAGCCATTTTGCTGTTTTGCCATTCTGAATAAATGCAGTATGAAAGATGCGTGCAAGATGGATATTTGTGCAATCGCTCCCGGTAGAAATTAGCCCCCACCAATTTTCACAAATTTTAGCCGCCATAATGTGCTAGTAGTTACAGAAGAGCAGTGTGAATAGTAATTTAGAAATTGGTAATAGTTTTTGTAGTAATAGTCAACCTGGTAAACAGAAAAGATATCATACCAGCCACACCGATATATATCTCTCTACAAACAAGAACTCCTGTGGCCATATATATATATATATATATATATTTTTATTTTCTTCGGACCCCCAAAACCTGCACCACTATTTCAATACGACAAAATATATCAACAATATCAAAAACAATATAGTAGTTGTTAGGTTATGGACCCACGACAAAATGAGGGAAAGAGAATTGTTATGGGACTGATATTTATCGTTTGCATATTTGTAGTATTAGTTGTTATTATTTCATGTTACAAATTAATGTGTTTATCTTTATGTAAAATGATTATGCCTTTTGGTAAGTCAATTGATCACACATATGCATCACTGGACGTTAATGCCCCCATTCACAGTTTCCCAAATATGATACATGACTCTGGACCTACTGCCACTAGAGTCCAGATACCTTTGATGGATTATGATAATATTCAAATCCAATACGAGACCCCCATATCCTAGAGGTTAATTGTCATTTAGTCATGACAAAAGGGGGGATTGAAAATGTGCATATAAGGGGGGACTCCATTTTGATTGCTGGATAACCATTTTTCTATAACTATTCTGTACTAACATTTAAGTCTCAGGAACTAACCACATACTATATGCCATACGTAATTGTGCTGTCCAGGCAGGTCTGAGAAAATGACCTGACCTATCACCCACTTATCACTAGCTGAACTGTATTTGTTCAGACTTATTTTTTGCCCTGTAGAAACAGGAACTTCTTCCCAGCCATATTGAGCATGAGTTACACAAGAATGCATTACTCAACATACTGTCCTAAAGACTGACATTTCCTTTAACTGCCTCCAAGTTCGGTATTAAGGCCCCTTCCCAGACTATAAACTGTCTATGCTGTCTAACTGTTATTTTGCTGAGATAGACAGACTGTAAATTAAAAGAGGAAGTATGTTCTCATATGTGTGTTTTTTCTATGCTCAAGTTTGCTATATAAACTGGCTGTATACCCTTCAATAAACAGGAGAACAGTTTTTGACAAAGCTTCACTGTCTGACTCAATTACTGCTTTCCTCCGAGCTCGTCCACCATTTTGTTTTCCCAGATCATCAGTGCTTTAAGAGTGGGCTCAATCCTCCGGAGGTTGAAAGTCATCACGAGTCGGCAGACGGTGTATTTTCACGCTAAGACGTTGAGAATACAAGGGCACATTTTCATAACACCAGTCACCATTAACTTTAAGCTAGACACTTGATTAACACAGGTGGCTGTATCTGTGATTTACCTACTATATACACAGACACCTGTGGTTGTTTAAAACATCTGACTTTACCCTGCACATATCATCAAGGGTAACAGCCAACACTTTACACTTGAGTTCTGGTGTTTTTTACTTTCGCTGCGCTTTTTTGGCCTACTAGCACCTATCACCCTGGTACTTAGCGTCCGTTTTATTTTAATTGAGTTAAGACTCTAATAAATGGTATTTTAATCAACTCACTATACACATTTCATCCCACACAACCTCCCTCACTGTATATTGTGCACTGTTGAGTGCTCTCCGCTGGGGTTCTGTTTCTCTACTAGTACTACTATGTATATAATGAGCAGTATATTGGCCATTATATACATAGGAAAGACAGGGCTAACGCCAGCCTGGAGTAGGTGATAAAATATTTGCGGTATTTCTGCCGTTCATCCCGTTCCGATAACTATCGGAACTTGATGTATGGCAGTTTTTACGTGAAAATGTGATATCATGCCTGTTTTGTATCGGATTATATATTGATGCTTTTAACGGGTCCGATATAAAGTACTTTATTTTTGGCGCAGCAACGCTGATTCATTGCACGATAATAAGGCGCTTTTTTATGGGGGGGTGACATGGCATTTTTGGTTACCGTAGCTTGATGTATCTGAACATTTGACTCAAGTCAGGTTTAGTGATATTAAGTTCTAGTTGGGCCGTAATGGTGTATGCAGATCTATCACTATTTTCAATTTAACATCAGTAATAAGACAATAGAGATGTAAAAACCACACAACACACATATTCCTGATTACCTTGTGCTGGCGCGTTACTTTTCCACAGCGTACCCTCTTGATACCAAGCTCTTTCCCATATTCATCTCCATACCAGACCAGGAGCTGTGTGTGTGGGGGGAGGTCTGTGCAGGTTCTGTAGGAGATTTTCCTGTGGTACTGGAACGCCACAAGTTTCTGTTCTTCCTCGTTTCTCGCGCAATTTACAAATCTAAAATTGGGACAGTTAGTGAGTTCTCAAAGTAATGTCTATTTTATAATGGAAGAGCTGAAAAAAGATACAAGTTGTTAATAATGTCATTTCTATGTACCCACAGTTTGATTGGAATGGGAGCCACAGGCCATACCAGTGACTACTTTCATATTACTTAAAAATTAAATAAAAACACTGTTGTAATTAAAAAGTCTCTGACAAGATGACACAAGTGACACAAAGGTGAGTTTTCTTCCGGTGGAACTAAACAGAAACTGAAAGTGGGGTTGATGTAACAAGGTGATGTAGCAGGAATGTGTTCCATTAGCAACCTGAGCTTATAACATGCCCTGGGCTGATTTGGAAACTGGACTATAGAAAAAGCCTTGAGCCACAGTGTAATGAGGTAACAATGGCGGTTTGGGCTTGAAACTCCCCCCCGCCCCCTGCGTATCCCATCGCTCCACATAGACCACCAATCGCGGATTTTACCAGTGCAGGTGCCGCCAGGCAGTCAGACGTGCGTGCAGCAGTGACCACTGGGGCCGTAACCTAAGGCCTCGGACATGGTCAAAAAGACCGTACTGAGGCGCGCTGAGGGGTAACATTATCCCTATCAGTGCGGCTTTAGACGGCGCTTCCGCAGGCGTGTGGAAATGGAGGAGACAGGCAAGTTTAAATTTTGCCGCTCATGCAAGCGCAGGGCCGGTCATGTGACTGCCAGAAGCCAATGGCAGTCCGTGACGTCGGCTCCGTGACGTGGCGTGCTAGCCCCGCCTCCCGATCCGCCTCCAGGTCTGCCTCCCGAAAGCCTCCCACCCGGCACAAAAGCGCGCTCGCTGACGCTCATGCAGGGACAAGAAAAATCTCCTGCAGGAGCATGAGCGTCAGCGCTGCCCAGCGCCGCTCCCTGCACCATGTCCCAGGCCTAAGGCTACATACGGGCAGCAATGGTGCTGAATACGGCTGTTAGGAGAGAGGGGAGAGGTGCAAAGAGCTGCTGTGATCACATGCTCATTGCCATTTACTTGAGTGGCTGCTAAAGTGCAATTGAGGCTATTGCACTTTAGTGAATCTAGTGTTTGGTAAACAGAGGAGGCAAAGTGGATAAGGAAAAATAACCACCTGCAGATCAGTACCAGGGAGGCAAATAAAGGGTGTGGGAGGAAGGGGATACAGAACACAAACAGCAATAGAAACACAGTAAGAGAAACCATGTGAGACGGGTAAGGCCCCGGACATGTTTGGCGCTTGCTTGCGGAGGCGCGCTCCCGCTCAGCACTGAGCCCCTACAGCCGCAATTAGAGCGGCTTTAGTAGGGGCTCACCTGCGCTTCCGCGCGCTTGCGGAAGCGCAGGTCTTAGGGGAATTTAAAATTCCCCCGCTTGCCGGCGAGACAGGCTGGTCACGTGAGCGGTCCGCCCAATGAGGGCGAACCAGCTCCGTGACGTCACTGGCCGGGGGCCCGTGACGTCACTGGCCCGCCCCCGGCCAGTGACGCGCCCGCCTCCTGACGGCCTGCTGAGAGCGCTTGCGGTAAGCAACCGCAAGGCCAGGGAAAGCACCCGCTTTCCCTGAGCCTCAGCACGCCAGCGGTAAGCGTGTCCGAGGCCTAACTCTTCTCTTGAGGGGATATAGGGGAAATAATTTGACAAGCTGTTTGGGGGATAAATAAAATGAATATTTCTGTTTCTTCTGAAGTTTCAGGAGGTTTTGCAGGGATTTGGAAAGACAATAAGTGATGGTAATTGTCACAGAGTAATAGTCTGGAGAATATAGATTTGGCATTAGCTGTCCAGTAAACTAGGTAAAGTAGTGTAGGTGACAGCAACCAAAGTTATACCTTAATGTCAACTATTGTGACTTGAACTAAACTGGTTCCTGGGGTAAGGTCAGCCTCTACTATTAATCCAGATATATGCGGGTGGATATACCAGAGATATCGGTGTTGATCAAAAGATTGATCAGAAAAAGAATCCCCTTATATATAGCATTCACATGTCATACATATCATATCACATTTAGTGGACATAAATGGTCCTGCAGTAAAATACTGCAAGTCTGACAAGTTCCCAGAATCACCGAGGAAATCAAAAATAATAACATTTTATTAATTCTACATAGATATTAAAAACACATATACATTATTAAAAATCCCTGTATTTTTGTGGCAGATATGTATCAGTCAGATTAAATAGGTATAATACCTTGTATAAACATATCCTGACTTTCCAAATTGCAGCTGATATTAGTATCTCAAACCATCGGGTTTACACATGTGTGGTATGTTTTAATCACAGAGCAGTCACCTAGGGGTGAAAGTGTATCTCAATATAATCTATATAGTTATATCTAGGAGCATATTGGCAATAATAATGATCGATATACCATAGACACAGGTTTAAACCTCTGTCACTCTGGCCCACGACTGCTATGGATTCAACTATTCTGTTTATCCTACTTAAGTCTACTCAATTATTATTAATAAGCTACTAGATAACACTTATAATCTAGCCCAGCGGTGCGCAAACTGGGGGCGTGACAGGTTACAAAGGCCCCGCGTTGTTTAACTACCGGTGGAGGCCTCTGAAACTCACCTGCCCTCTTTGGCGACGCGTCGCCATGGCAACGCGGCGTCAAATAACAATTATTATTAATAAGATACTAGATAACACTTATGATCTAGCCTATGTGCCTACACTATTTATAATAGGAGTTATCTTTTAATTTATATATCCCTAATAATTTGTAGTTTGCCTAGTTATCGTATGCCCAGATAAGTGTGTAATAATGCTGCTTTTGACTGAAGCTCATAACATTGAACCATCTTTTAACTTGCTCCTTTTCAGCTTTAACCCCTTCGTTTTTGGCAGAAAAATTATCTAAGAAAATATCAGCATGGCAGCTCCCAGCTCTTCAGACTAATTTATAGTCATTAAATATCCTTTATGGCCCCAATATAGTGCACACATATTGCTTCAATTTACTGTTACTTAAGTGTAACTTATGCAATGTGACTTCTCCACAGTTCAGTAAGTGTGCTGAGCTGTCCCTGTGTGACTATTTTGTTATTGGTTTTCCTGGTTGCTAGGCGACATGATGTCAACAGCGTCATATGAAGATCAATGACGTCAGACATCAACCAGGAAGTACTGTTGCTGCAGTGGCTGCCCGGCTGTAAACACAGGTGCTGGGTATGAGGTGATTGTGTAACCCCTAGGGGTGTATATACTTGTTAGTGTCACTATTGCAGTAAGGTGTATGGTCTGAGGAGAGGACGTGTCTGTCCTGAAACGCCACGTGTTTGCATATACCTGCTCTGATGCTTTGAATACAAAGTAAGTTACTTACAGAGAAGGCTCCTGTGTGCTTCCTGCACCACTGTATTTCTTCATCTTCTCTTTCCCGGAAGTGGAGACACTGACTACATCCAGGTCACAGCTCTGTGTCCTACTGCGCATGCTCACATTAAGGGGATCATGGGAGTTGTAGTTTTTAGACATCAAAACGGATCACGCGTCACATACTGTGTAGATTAGACACAAGACATTAACATTTCCCAGGCACTGTGCTAGGGAAAGATAGTTTCTGCTGCATGTAGCTGTGTATATTCCTCCTGGTCCTTAATATATGCCAGTAAAGCTGCTTCAGTTCCTCCCTTTTGGCCAATGTTGATATGAAGGAGGTAACCTGGATATGACATAACCCCTGAGGCCAGGGTTGCCACCTTCGTCTGAAGGCCAACCCGGAGATTTTTTTTTCTTAAATAGAGCACTTACCACTGGCGTCCTCCCGGCATCTCCCCCTGCAAGTCACTTCAATATGGCTGCGCGCGTCACAACGTCACGCGGCGTCAAGTTGCCATGACAACGTGGTGCCGCATGACTTTGTGACGTAAAGTAGCGTCATGTTATGCGTCTTGCGTTACGTGATTCTATTCCGTCACGTGCCGTTCCTGTTGCCATGGCAACGCGGCATCATTTGACGCAGTGGTTGCAGGGAAAGATGCCGGAAGACGTTGCCACCACACGGAGGGTATAAACACAAAAGACCACCCGCTCACTCTTAGTCTTAGATATTAGTCTGGGTGCACTAGGGTAGTGGCAATAGCATAAAAGAGGTCTCTTTCCCCAAAGACAGGGAAAGTATAGAAACCCCAATTAAATGCACTCTCAGATCTCATTTGTTCGGAATTGGTATCAGTCTTGAGACTCAGAAATGCACTTGATATACTGTTGTGAACAGTGTAATAATAAAACCTCGAGGTAACCTCTATGATAGTGTATTAGTGTATTAGTGATATGGTTCAAATAATTTTTATTTCTAACAAGATAAAAATAATGGGGCATATTGTTAAAAACGCATGGGGCATATTGTTAAAAACGCATGGGGCATACAACAATGGAGGTATAGTCTACTGTCACTCAAAGTGGAACAATATTAGTGCTGTTATTAGCAGCAATCAATACAATATTGTTCACATTGCCCTGTACTGTAAATTAAATTGGGCAGTCAAGGTATTGTTCAGACTGCATTGTAATTTAACTACAACAATGCAAATGCAAATGTGAATATTAGGTCTCTTAAGTGTCCCTGCATCTATAGAAAGAGGGGGCATTTTGGAGTCATATATAAATTCTAGATAGTCTTTATAGATTCAAGTGAGGGCTGAATGTAAAAACCCTTTTTGATCCAGTTATGAGTATTGTCAGGCTGATGCAGTTGCAGAGCATGGGATAAACAGTGGACAGCCAGGATAGGGAGGGTAGGTATTCCCTGATAGAATGGAGGTTAGTAACTCTGCAGCAGCACAGTCCTGGTAGTATACTTGCCTCAGACTTTGCTTAGGTACCTAGAGGTCAGACAGGTAGGGTGGGAAGTATCTCTCAGCGCTCCCTGCACTAGTAGCTGTCCGTGCAGGAAAGGAGACGTGCGGGTAGGGGATTTCCCTGCTAACAGCTGAGTGCGAGCAGGGAGAAGCCCCGGGTAGGGGAGAAGCACTGGGTATGGGATTTCCCCTACTTACAGCTGAATGCGAGCAAGGAGAAGCACCAGGTGAGGGATTTCCCCTCCTAACAGCTGAGTGCTGCACTCGTAGCTAGCGATCAGAGGCTCGGAGTTCCGCTAATATCAGCTGAGTGCTTGTGTGGCGGATTGCCAGACTGTCCGCAAAGGCAGTACACAGCATGTCATGAGTAGTGACGTCAGCGGACTGCCCTCACCACCCGGAGGTTTACAGGGTAAACCCGTAGCCCGGAGACATCTGGTCAAAACCCGAAGTCTCCGGGTGAAACCCGGAGTGGTGGCAACCCCGCCTGAGGCTGTAATACAACTAAGGGCTGTTAGGCCTGGGACATAGTACATACTTTGGTGCTGCTGCTGCTCGCTCTTACTTGCTGCCGCTCGCTCTACCAGGAGCTTTTTGCTGTCCTGGCAGAGGAGACAGCAAGCGCGCTTGGGAGGCATGTATCACTGTGTGTGTGTGTGTGTGTGTGTGTTACTTCGTAGCTGTCAATGTGTGTGTGATTGGGTAACTGTGTGTGTCACTTTGAAGTGGTCTGTGTGTTTGTGTGTCACTGGGGAACCTGTGTGTGTGTGTGTGTGTGGTGTGTACCTCTCTGTGCTGCCTCTACTCTGTCTGGTGGCTCTGCTATGAACACCGACACAGTAGTTGAAATGCCAGCTGCAGCCCCATTGGATGGGAGTGGTCACGTGACCGCTCCTCCGCTCCCCCAAGCGACAAAATTTCAAACTTGCCTGTCTCTTCTGATTTTCTCAGCCTCCGCACGCATCAGCACGCATGCGGAGGGAGAAACTATAGCCGCACTGATTACAGATGCAGGGGCTTTGTGCATCTGTTAAGCGCGGCTCAGCCCGCCTCAGCGACACTGATTTTACTATGTCCTAGGCCTTATATAGTGGCCGCGCGTGCTCCGCCGTGCGTGGGCGCGGCACTTATATACTTGGCCGTAGTTAGTCAGCCCTTCTATAATAGGGCCGTGCGCACGGCAGGGGGGGGAGGGGCCTTGGCCTAAACAGTGCCTTGCGTTGATTGGCTGAGGAGGTCGTGTGACCCCTCGTGCGCGTCAAAGTAAATGTAATCTGTCTCAGCAAGCGCCCATGAGCGAGAGCCTCCTGCTCCCTCACACAGGGCCCCCCTCCTGCTCCCTCACACAGAGCCCCAGCTGCTCCCTCACACAAAGCCCCCCCTCCTGCTCCCTCACACAGAGCCCCCCCTCCTGGTCCCTCACACAGAGCCCCCCCTCCTGCTCCCTCACACAGAGCCCCCCCTCCTGCTCCCTCACACAGAGCCCCCCTCCTGCTCCCTCACACAGAGCCCCCCCTCCTGCTCCCTCACACAGAGCCCCCCTCCTGCTCCCTCACACAGAGCCCCCCTCCTGCTCCCTCACACAGAGCCCCCCTCCTGCTCCCTCACACAGAGCCCCCCCTCCTGCTCCCTCAC